>JAJOOR010025428.1:0-23905 GCA_036250505.1 Solanum acaule | reverse complement strand
GCTTGCTATTGTTTTTTTTTTAATGAAATGTTTTCTTGGTAAAGAAAGTTTTTAATTCCTTATGGTTTTAGTGTCTATGCGATGAATGAATGCTAAGAGGCTTGTACTAGACCTCTTCGAGGTCGAGTACGCCGGTTACGACTAGGGGGTGATCCCGGGTCGTGACAGTTAGACACCCTTTCTTGGTTGAACTTAGGAGCGTTAGAGGAACCTTTTCCAAAAAATCTTTGTCGAAACTTAAGACGACCACGTCCATCAGACCTTGTATGTGAGAAGTTACCATCATCCATTCTTTCCCTCTTAATCCTTCTAGACATCTCCTTAAGTTTCTCCTCTTCAATCTGCTGGGCATGAACCATAAGGCTAGAGATGTTGA
Organism: Solanum acaule; assembly: GCA_036250505.1. NCBI lineage: Eukaryota > Viridiplantae > Streptophyta > Magnoliopsida > Solanales > Solanaceae > Solanum > Solanum acaule. The sequence goes on along the minus strand of JAJOOR010025428.1, from coordinate 23,529 downwards.
TTTAACATTTCAAGCACACCTCAACCAATTCTAGATGCAAACGATCGTTAAGCAATATAAAACCTAACAAATAAGTTGGGGTCGAACTCACAGGGAGTGGTACGTGTTCAAATTCAATCAGAAAGTACAAACGTGATCTAACCAGCTATAGGAATACAAATTATCAAGAAAAAGACATATAAACAAGTCAAAAGGGGTGACAATAAATGTCATATAGGGGGTTTTGGTTTGCAATTGTCAGCTACAATGTAGTCACAAAAAATTGAATTAACAATATGGAGAGGAATTCTCGGGATGTGATCGATTATAGGAAAATTTCGCTATATGGGCAATTGAAAATACTAATAAATAGCTAAACATCAGTGGGAGGCTAGACTATGAGTGAAATAGTTTTCTCTCGAACAACTACTTCGATTCAAGTGATTTCTCTCGAACATCAACAAGCTTAACAACTAAGAATAGCCCACAACCTTAATACCTCTTCTCTTTCGAGCAACATAGGTAGGATTGGGTTTAGGATTCACTCTCTCGAGCTGAACCCGAATCAACCCAATACCCATAAATCATTAATCAAAAGCTTTGGTTCTAAAACTTCTCTCTCGAGCAAGCTAAGAACACAAAATTAGAACTACATTTGCAACTACAATTCATAAATAAAAACACAACTAATGATGAAACCCACTTCAATATAACATTGAAATTAGTAATAAGCTATACCCATAAGCTAATTCAACCCATAATCACATAATCCCACCCTAAGAATTGAGGTTTTAGCTACACATAATAAAAATAGAGAAACAATTACCAAATGCATTAGCCATTATCTGGGTAAGAGTATTCAAGCCTTTACAATTGTCCAAATTGAAGAAAATCAATAACCCACTTGCAAAATCCTCAGAAATTGTACGATTCTCACTCTAAAATCCAAAGAAAACTCTAAGTCTACAATAGGAACTGTAATATCTGGGAGAGACTGGGAGTTTTATTTTTCAAAATTACATTTCAAATCGAATTATTAGTTTCCCAAAATAAGCCAGAAAGTCTACTCAGCGGATTAAGTTATGCCTCACCGAACCCATCGGCGATCCGCTGAGTATCCTATTCTGTCGCCATTTTGCATAGTCCTTCGGCATCCTCAAGTCTTGTAACTTTGGGTGATCCATCTTATTATTGCGGACCTAAGCGGCGATTCGCCGACTGCCCATATCTGTCTCCGACTTGGTTTCTTCCCTAAGGGCTAGCACACTGGAACTTTAGGCGGACTGAAGAGCCACTCGGTGACTCGCCGAGTGGTCTTGGCGATCACCAGGCTCGCTTTTCTTCACTTCTTCAGCTTGTTTCGTTCCTTTTTTTGCCTGTTAGTGTCCTTGATTTGCTCCTTAATCCACAAAGCTAAAAATCAAGGCTTTAACGTCAGTTTATAGCATAAACTAGGCATTTGAGGAAACTAAAGCTATCAAAACAAAGCCTTAAATGAGTCCAAATCTAGGACTCATCAACACCCCCAACTTGAACTTTTGCTTGTCCTCAAGTAAAACTCAAGATCTGCAGTTCAAAGAGGATGTCTCAAATATTGCTACATAAGACTTAACATGAATGTACACAACAAGGTTCAAATTACTCATGGAATGATCAGTTCTGCACTCAAAGTTTCAAATTGTGACTCACCATTATCAAAGATGCTCAAGTTCACAATACTTGCTTCAAATGCAAGTTCAAGCTCAACAAAGATACTCAAATGCCCTCACAACAAAGATGATTCCATATTCATATCAAATTCTTCAACAATTTAGAGTTCCGGAATCACATACAACTCTCACACTCACAAAGATGAACACTTGCATGACTTCACCCATAGGTTTGCCCTTACTTTCCAATCAACATTCGTTTAAGCTCACTCAAGACCACATAGGTCTTTTCACGGCTTGTAACGGGGTTGAGTGTTAAGGTATGGTCATTTATGCTTACTAGATTCTACCTTCATAAAGTATGGTCTGAACATCACTTTCTTCTTTTTCTTTGACATTTCAATAATGCCATTAATCCACCCAATTATTCAACTTCATATGAACTACCAGATACCCCATCTGTTTTGCAACTTCTACTACTTTATTTCACAACTCTTTCATTCTTTTTCTTTGCTTATTTTCTCTTCTCTTTTCTCTTTTTTTTTTTTACATAGAGGGGTTCAATATTTTTCAAAAGCATTACTCAAAAGGGGATTTCTCACACTTCTTGACTTTCCTTCTCTTTTCACCACACCCCCAACTTAGGCTTTTGGCCTAAGTTGGCTATTCAAACAAACCACACTTCATGAAAGTTATGGGTGAATGGATAAAGAGAGGTCACAATTGTTCAAGTTTCTTCCAAGAAAAGGGTAAAGCTCAAAAAGTGCCAAGCAAGGTTTACTCATCTCACAAGGTTGGCCACAAAAGAGGTATGTTGTCAAACTGTTTTCACTCTTCAAAATTATTGCCTAAGGTCATTTCAAGTGCTTGCATCACTCAATCAACTGGACCAAAAGGGCAAATTCTAGGTGTCATTAGACATAATGTTCAAAGTAAGCTCATTGCACAAGGCATTGGTACCAATATCAAACAAGACTCCACACCTTTTAGCTAGCGTGGAATGTTCATCACAAGAGACTCATTCGACAACCGGCTAGTCACAACGAGATTTTAAAAGTTCACACATTGTCTATGAAACTTCATTTGCCTCATCGTAGCTACACATTCATTTTGTTCAATTAAGAGCACTATTCAAGTCATCGGTATTGATCACAACCGACACTCAAATTCGCACAAAAATAGCCACAATCACACACACAAGAGGTGGCAAAATTTTAAAAATCTGAGTCAAAACCATTTTCATTCAAAACCATGGGCCAAAAGCTAAAACGTCCACAAGATCAAGATCAAAGCATATATATCACAAAATCATCCCAATATTCACAAAGAAAATCTAAATAACAAGAGGTAGGTATGGCAAGATCAAAGCATATATATCACAAAATCAGCCCAATATTCACAAAACAAATCAAAATCACAAGAGGTAGGTATTGAAATACCACACCCCACCCAACAAAAAGAAGAAGTTGTCCTCAAATGCAACTAAAAACCAAACAAAGTATAACAAAATAACATAGAGGGACGGGAAAAATCATCCTGTCTACCCAGTCACTCCGTCTGTCGGGGCATCAGTGCCCGGTGTAGCATCAGGTGTAGCATCAGCCGTGGCTCCACTGGAGCCTGCCATAGTAGTGTCTCTCAAGGAGGCCTGCCGGGCTGTCACAAACATGACACCCTATAGATCGGCCAGTTCCTCATAAACAGCTGCATCTCTCACCTCAAGCTGCTCCTCATCTGTCTCGGCCTAAGGCTCAGCAACAACAACATACTCCATAATATCATCTCCGGTGGTGGCCGGAGTTACCTCAGCACAAGATGGAATCTCAACACTCGAATCATTTGGGATCTCACCATCCCAAATAGCGAAGTAAAGTCTGTGGACTTCAGATGGTCCACAGCCTTCCTCAGCTCAGAAACATCAGCTTTCAAAGTCGTAACCTCATTAGTCACATCCTGTCCTCTCTAAAAAATCTCTACTCTCACTGTGAGAGCATCAATGGTAACCCGGAGAGGTGTCAGCGCAACAATAATAGCTCTTTCAATCATCCAGGGCACCTCACCCTTTAGCCCGGAAGCTCGCACATCGGCAGAATGGGTTAGGTGTCCCATCTTGAGAAGCATGACCTGAGTGATCAGAGGACTGGAGGTAGTATAACCAGCAACATCTCTAGGGGATGAGGGAGCAGCAGAAGAGCTCGAAGCGTGAGAAGGAGTAGAACAAGAGGTAGCTGAAGGCCCAGAATCTGGAGTAGACAAGGCTACCTCTGCAGGTAGTGTATCTATATCAACCTCCGGGGCTGTATCCACTGGAGCTGCTCTCCTCCTATCAGCCTCGTCCCGTGTATACTTGACCTCTATGCACCAGATGTCGATGGATGATGTGGGTGTAACCTCAAAGTCCCTCTTCTCACCACGAGGAACTCCTGCCCGATGGCTCAACTCTGTGATCAGTAATCGAAAAAGAAGGAACGTTTGGCGCTGCTTGGCCCTCATGGCCATCTATTTCTCGATAAGTAACCCCAAATTTAGCCGTTTCTTGGGTACGATAGACCCAAGGCAAGCCGCCTTTGGATGGCGGAGAATGGTCTCATTCTGTGACGACTTGATTGTGCTACTAATGAAGCCAAACCGGACCCTACATTTGGATAAGAAATGTAGGCAAGAGTAGGCGTTAGTACAAACATCTACTAAATATGATAGCTTACATAAACATCATTATAAGCATAGGCGTTAGTCAACATAAGATATAACGCATAATCAACACATATACTAGATCATCATAAAATTAAAGGAATACTTCATAAAGTAACCTCAAAGCATACTTAGCCAAGTCATGGATAATCCTCCACTAGTCTTACTCATCATAGAAGGTAGACTTAGAAATCATCCAAGCTCATCACTTATCATTCTTATCTTTAGTTTATCTTTTATAGACATGGGGAAATCACCTCCTTGACTTCCTATAAAGGCTAATGTGTAGTCGCCTCTTGTCTTACATAAACGGTAATGGGTAGTCGCCTCTTGCCTAACTTATATGGTCATGGGTACTCACCTCTATGTCCATATTATAGGATCATAGGCTTTAGCCTCCATGCCCAATACCATATGACATGGGTATTCGCCTCCACATCTTTCATTAGGGGATTATGGGTATTCACCTCCATGTCCTTGCTATAAAGGCTAATGGGTAGTCGCCTCCTGCCTTTCTACTTTGAATTCATGGAATAAGGGTAGTCGCCTCACATTCATCATCATATGACATGGGTAATCACCTCATGTTTTTCTAAATTAGGAATATGGGAGATCACCTCATATCCTTCTCATGTGGAAGTTTGGGTGATCACCTTTTGCCTCATTTATTTCATAATCTTTCAACTTAGATTCATTTTAAGTGAGACATCCTTTCAACCTAGAATCATTCAATGTGAGAAAGTCTTTTACATTCATACATTCATACTTAAGCAACTTATGTGGGAACTATCCCTTCCACAACAATTACATCAATTACATCAATTATCAACAATTCATAGTATAAGCTTTACTATGAAAGTACTACATCTCTTAATCATCTCATAAGCCTCAATCCCAAAGAAATTTTAATTATAAATCATCATATAGGCTTCAATTCTAATGTATCTCATCAATCCTAAAAGAATACCCCCATAATTCTCCTTTCACATCAAACCCAATTATATCAATTCTATCTTAGAAGCATGGGTTAAGCACGGGTACATGTAATTTCACCCTAAAAACATGTAATCCTATCAATTCAATCATAAACAATCATAATCCACTCATTTGGATAAACATTCATCAAGACCCACAACATTAGAAGAAACCCTAACTTAAATTGGGGAATCTTGGGGGCTCCATGAATGAATGGAATCCATGGACGAAAATCCGTCATGCCGTACTAACAAAGACCACAATTGCTTGAGGATTGGAGAGTTGACCTTGATCCTAGCTTCAACCCTTTCTTCTTTTTTTTCTTCTAGAGAGAGAAATATTTTGGGAAGGAAGCTTTGTTCTTCTTTTAGGTTCTTAGAAGAATGATTTAAGTTGGGGAAATTTGGGAGTAAAATGCTTATATAGTGGTCCTAGGCTTGGGTAAAACGACATAGTATAGAATTAAAATAAATCTGAAAAGATCCAAAAAATACCCTGACTAAAACCCACAGACCCTGCTCGCTGAGGCTCGCCAAAGGGCACTTGGCAACTCGCCAAGTGTCACGACCCAAGGCTACTCCCTAGACGTGAAACGGCGTACAAGACTCTGAAAAGCCTCATAGCATATCATAACATAAGAGAATAGGAAAAAATGCAAAAAATTTAAAACTTTTCTTTACAATCGAAGTCTTATATAAAATGAGAGAGTCTATAACACCATGTCTTAAACCATCTATAATACTTGGATTAAAATTATTGAATACAATCTTAGGGACATAGCCCTTACATAAGTCTAAAACATAAAAGAAAGACATAAATGACATATGGTCAAGCCCTCGAATACTTTGAGGACTCACCAATCTTCTTCTTCTTGATCTACTATGGTCCTAGCCACGAGGGTAGAATCCGATATCTCCAATCCCTACACTTATAGAAAATGTAGAAATATAGGTTAGCACAAAAATGTACCAAGTATGGAAGCCATGCATAAAAATCCTTAAAACATGCATAAAAGGGACATTTTATTTGAAACCATGCTATATGCCAATTTTGAACATCATCTTTGAAATAGTTGGAGAATGTAGCTCATAAGACAAACCATGCATAATTCATCATTGCATAAAGGATATCATCATAATCACAAGCATAGTCTCCAACACAACATAATGCATACTCCAATCTTCACAAGGCATAGTTCACATACATAATTAAATACCAAGATCATATCATCATAATAGAACTATCACATAAGAAACCCTAAGACATACTTGTACAATGCATAGATAGGACCCCATAATCCTATCTACACTAAGTATCACTTCTAGGACACCATGATCATGCATAACATAAGTTCATATATCTTCATCGCATAAGGAACCCACACTATAACCCCTTTATAAATCTACGTGTGCCATGTATAAGTGAAGTTCCATACCCCCACTCACACTAAGTAAAGCTAATTAAGAAGTCATAAGTATAGTTCATGTTCATAATTCATATAAAGCATACCTTCAACTCATAATCATCATTTCATAAGAGAAACATACCATGCCCACTCTCAAAGTCTACTTGTGCAATGTATAAGTAAAGTCCCATACCCCCACTCATACTAAGTAGAACCTCTTGAGGAACCATAATACACAACTCATGTTCCTATCATAATTCATATTCTTATCATATAGGGAAATAGCCTTAACCGACATACTCCATGTGAGCTACATGGAATCCGGTGTTCTACCCCCACACCAAAAAGAGGTGTCCTACTTGCCTAAGGTAGAACATTTATTTTAGATTTTAGGTGGATCCACTAGCTAAAGACCTATGTGGGCACATAGTTATGGGATAAGGAGATTGCTACTAGAAACCCGAACTACTAACGTGGAGGTTTCCATCTCATGAGATAACCATATTGGGAACCCAACTACTAGCGTAAAGGAACCTATCTCATACTCATATCCACTCGGTGCTAATCATAATTCCTTTTAAATTCATATTAAGTCTTTACTTAAGTTCATGTTCATGAAAGAATGCACTAGGCAATCAAACCAACATAACATCATAATAGCTCATAGATTCATTAGGTGAGGATGTCCTTTCAACCTTAGAATCATCAATATATGAGTAAACCTTTCACATTCTATTCATAATGTTTCATGAGGATAGCCTTTAATTCAACACAACAATACTACCATAGTCATAACATATCATACATAGTCATGTGTAAGGGTGCATTTGAGAATTAGCCTTTCAACAACACCTTAGTCACATCATAGTCATGTTCATGCATGGGGAGGGGAGGGGGTGTGTGTGATTGTCCTTTCAATGACACAACAACAACATTATCATCATAGACACTTAACTCTCTAAGTGTTCATAAAACATGCACATAACATCATAATCATGCATACCCCTCATATCTTGCATTTAAGGATCATGTTAAGTCAACACATCTAACATTCACCCCATGAGACATAGATATAGTCATAACTCAATTACAACATTCATTCCATGTATACACTCATATACTCATATTATAGATCATGTGTATGAAGTCCTTTCACAATAATGCCATATACAATTCAACATACATAATTGCTTCCTTCTTTAAGCCTTAACATCCTTAACTTATTCATATTAGCTTTTACCATTAAAGCCCTAGGAGTCATCTTCATATTATGAGCATTAATCTCAAGCAACACTTCACATGGTCATCATGTAAACCTAACTCTCAAGGTAAACTAACCACATGATTCATTCTTACTCAATTATAGACATATAACATCAAGTAAACTAAATCTCAATGCTACTTCAACCATGATCCATCATATAAGACCTAATCAAGTTAGTTCATGTCTACAAGCTTTACTTATAAGCAATTCATGTCTAGGGGATCTAATCTAAGGCAATTCATCAAGAAGTTCATCAATCTTAGAAGGTCACATCTAAACCCTCAATTTGCCTCTTTCATGACATAGTCCTAGGCCACATCAATTTCACCCTAGAATCTTAGGTTAATCAAGTATACATGTAGAATCATACTAAATTCATGCAATCACATCATAATCTACTCACATCCAATCAATTGGACCAACTTGCAACAACATTTATACTGTAAAGAAGGACCATAACTAGGATTGGGGAACTCATGGATTCTTGAGGGATTCAAGTTAAAATCATATAAAATCAGTAATACATTCATAAACAAGCATAATTCAACCTTTAAAATCAACCTTGAAAGGAATCCATGGGGTTGAGTTGAAACACTAGCTATTAGGGGGATTTTGGAAACTTGAAATCATCTTTTGAAAGGGCTCCTTTAATGCAACTTAATCAAGGATGAAGATTACCATACCTTTAGGGAAGAAACTCCACGAAAATTGAGTGAGGAAGGTCAGATCTTGAGCTTCAAAGCTTGAGTCCTTCTCCAATGGTGGTTTCTAAAGAGAGAATATTTAGAAGAGAGGTAGTTTCTAATTTGATTGTTTGGGAATAATGAATTGAAAAAGGTGTTTTAATACTTTTAAAAGCCTTAAAATACTTTAATTAATCAATAATAACCGTCCCTTAACTTAACTAACCTTAAAATGAATTTACTAAGTTGCCCTTACCTTTGGACGAATTGGACAGCAACACAGGTGGTGACTCACGAAACCCTACCCACGGACCGTGGGTGGGTTCACGAGCTGTGCTGGCAAGTCGTGGTTTGGTTATGGAGCTTGTCAGCTAGGCCCTTGACCTATGGAGAAAGTTCTTGAGGCTTGGATGGACCTACGGGGGAGTAAGGCCAATCCTTAGGTCCCCAACTTTTTGACAGATTTTGGTTTTTGGCAGCTTTGGGGGTTAGGCTTTAGGGTCCTCCTCAAGGACCCTTGGGGAGTCGTACCTTGAGGTTTAACCCCTAAACTCCTCAAACTAAGCTCGACACATCATTTAACAACTTCAAACCTCATATCAAACTCAATCACACACTCATTAGGTTCTAGTTCCACCTACTAGTTTTCCGGGTTGTTACATTATCTACCCCTTAGGAACATTCGTCCTCGAATGACACTTTAAACATTTATGGAACTAAAGACTCAAGACTAGCAGCCCATCATGCATGAAACATTAAAATGCACATAAACTAGGAGGAAACATCACTCCATCTCAATATACTCAATGAAACACAAGGAAGTATGAATTACATCTAACATCCCATTTATGCATGAGATTCTCATAACTAGTCAGGTTCAAGGAGGAATTACTATCTCCTAGTCATAATATGGTCAACATACTCTCATGGAGCTCATATGCAATCACTTCTTAAAAGCATTTTTACTCAAGGAAGAATTTCTCAACTCCAAAATCAAGCATGTAATCACTTCTTAAAAGCATTTTTGCTCACATATTCCTCTCATGAAGTACAATAGGCACCTCTTACTCAAAGCACTACAACATGAGGAAAAACAATTCACATAACTAATTTTTCTTTAAAAAAACACAAGTTTTCATGAACATGCATCATATAAGGAAGTCATGGCAACACATAAGCACATAACAACATTGCTTGCTAGGCACACCATCTCCCCCCTTGGGAGTGAGTCTATACGAACTCTTTTAAACATCTTCAATCACATAATCGTAGGAGGAATTACACTTTCCCACTAAAAGCAAGCTCAACACAACAATATGGAGCCAATGTGCCATTTCATCAAAATCATAACAAAGCATGTTCATCACATCATCTCATGAAGTCAAATATGCCATCACTATACTAAAATGCACAACAACAGGAGGAACATGCAAATCATTAAAAAACTCATTTTATACAAAATAAGAATCTTTCAAAAACATGCATATCATAAGGAGATCATGGAAATTTCTAAAACACTCAAGACTCCTAGACGTAAAACAAGCCCAAGAAGGAACTCTTGGTCTTAAGCTAGAATAGTAATAGAAGAAAGGGATGAGGATATCAGAACTCTCAATCAATTTTTCTATCTAAGCACATGATCTCCCCTTTGGGAGTATGCCCCTTTTACTAAAACCTCAAATACTACTCCTTTCAAACAAACCCAAAGCATTACCAAGACTTATTATAACCTTACCGGGTTCTAAAAACAATAGAGGTCTATCAACCATGCACCCAAACCCTACTAAGGTTAACACAAAAGCGCATCATGTCCAACTTATCAAGTCACATAAGTCAAGTACTACCGGAATAGAAATAAGCATGAAATATATACCGGGAGCAACATTAGGAGGGCACTCTTTTTCACCTCTAGCTTGAAGAGCATTAGATCTAATTTTCTTCCTCTCTCTTCCCTTAGCGGTAAGTACCAGGCAATCTCTTATTTTGTGGTCACTTCCACTACAACCATAACAACCTTCCATACCAGCTAAACACTTACCATAATGTTTCCTTCCACATATTTTGCAAGTAGGCTTAAGTAACACCGATTCACTATTACTTTCTCTTTTTGGCTTAGGGTTAGACACCCTCTCCCTACTAACCTTTGGGAGAATCTTGTCCAAAGGACCTCTCAAGAAAAGAATTTTCATCATCCATCCTAACCATCTTTTTCTCCTTCAACCTTTCTTCAAGTTTCTTTTGCTCAATTTCAAAGGCATACACTACAAGACGAGGGACATTCATATTATGCTCAAACATAGCCATACGACATTCTTTTACCACTAAATCGGACAATCCCGACATAAACTTACTCATTCCCGATTTGGGATCGGATACTAGAATTGGAACATACTTAGACAATTAAGTGAACCTCCATGCATATTCCTTAACACTCATATCACCTTGTTTAAGGTTGATGAAATCAAGCACCAAAGCTTCTCTTATTTCTAAAGGGAAGAACCTATCTAGAAAAGCACTCTTTAACCCTTCCCACTCTATAGGGCCCAATCCTACCGGTCTAGTTTCCTTCCATTGATCATACCATATTTGTGCAACCCCTTTTAGTTGACAAGAAGCTAACTCCACCTTTTCTATCAGAGTTACTCTCATACGGTCTAACACCTTAGAGACCTCCTCCACAAACTCTTGAGAATCTTCTCCCACCATGGAGCCATAAAACATAGGAGGATACCACCCCAAGAACTCCCTCACCCTAGAAGCAACCATCCCCCTTATTGGATTTGCCGGAGTTACAACCTCTTTCTTGACTTGCACCATCAAAGCTTGAGCCAACAATTGGATAGTGGACCTAAACTCCACATGAGTCACATTCTCCCCTATAGGGTCAATTGGAGCTTGGAGAAGAGCTTGGAGAGGAATCTCTTGCTCCACATTGTCTTCCCCTTTCCTTTCAACGTAAGCCCATCCCCTAACTTAACTAACCTTAAAATAAATTTACTAAGTTGTCCTAACCTTTGGCCGAATTGGACAGCGACACAGGTGGTGACTCACGAAACCCAACACACGAACAGTGGGTGGCTCCACGAGCCGTGCTGGCAAGTCGTGGTTTGGGTATGGAGCTTGTCATCTAGGCCATTGACCTACGGAGAAAGTCCACGAGGCGTGGATGGACCTACGAGGCATAGGTCCAATCCGTAGGTCCCCAACTTTTTGACAGATTTTGGTTTTTGGCATATTTGGGGGGTTAGGCATTAGGATCCTCCTCAACGACCCTTGGTTGTTCCTTGGGGAGTCGTACCTTAACATTTAACCCCTAAACCCCTCAACCTAAGCTAGGGACATTATTTAACAACTTCAAACCCCATATCAAACTCAATCTCACACTCGTTAGGCTCTAGTTCCACCTACTAGTTTTTCGGGTTGTTACACCAAGTGAGCCCTTGGCTTGCCTAATTTTACAGTAAGCCACTCCATGGAGGCAGACCACTTGGCGATGGCGGAGGAACTTTGGCTAGGCGCCGAGTGGAACGGCGAGCCCGACCTGGCTCGCCTAAATTTCCAGAACCTTGGGCCATGGAAATATGCCAATAGGTGAGGTAGTTCCACTTGGCTAACCGCCAAGTCACTCCGTGATGACTCTTCACTTTGCCGAGTTGGCTAATGGAGGAAATGCTTACCCTTATCAAATTTGAGGTGTTACAGAAGGGAATCCTATTCCTATCACAACAATTCTATTCTAACACTATAAATAGGAATCCTCATGATTCAGAAAAGAGACTGAAAATTCTAAACAAGAAGCTAGAGAAAGCTCGTGGATCAAACACCATAATTTTTTCTATAAGCTAGAAGTTTAAGAATTCAAGCATTCAAGTTCAAGTATGATCAAGATCAAGACCATCGGATTCGAGAACAAGCTCGAAAACCTTGAAATCAAATAAAAGTCAAGAACAAGCTCGAAGACCTTTAAAGCCCTTGTATCCAAGATCAAGTTCAAGAAAAATTCAAGATCAAGCTCAAGAGCCCTTGAATTTATATATGAAGGACGAATTCAGAGGTATCATAGAGATTGTAGTGATACTTTTCCATTTTTGATTATTTTTTCTTGATGCAGATTTTATTGTCTACAAAAAGTATTAAAATAGAATATCTAAGAAAATATATATCCAAAATATTACAAATAAAAGTATTACAAAAGAATATCTAGAAAAATAAGAGAGAGAAAGAAACGTTGTTTAATGATCATCAGAAAATATTGCTCACTTCCTTTTTCCTTTTAGAAGATTCATTTTAATATTTTAACTGAAATATGTAGAGTTTGATTTAAATTATTTTAATGATTTAAATTATACATATAACATTCCAAGTTTTTGTTTTTTCTATTAAATAATTATCAATTGTTTCAAAAGATGATTTAAAGGGTATTAGCGAGGAGATAATTGAATATTTCTTTATTTCTTACTTGATAGTATTGAATCAATACAAAATAGCATATACTTTTTGTTAAAGATTTGATATTAAATCATATAGTTATTCCAAATAGATTACTTCAAGGTTTCACGAAAAAAGAAATACAATACCAATTCAAATATGCTATAAGACATCGATGAATCATAAAATTAAATGAAGTCTTAACAAACAATGAGAATATGCAAACAACAACAACATGCGCACTTCATAAATAATTAATTTTAAACGGATTGCTACTTAGCTTTCGTGATATGAAATGTTAATGACATTCAACTTTCATTGTATCTTGAAACTTTAATGTATTTTATGATAAAGTAATTTTGTGTACCATATAAAAACTAATTAAAATATTTATTGGATTTTGACTTTATGTTTCTTGGTGTTTAATTTTAATATTTTAATAGTTATTATTAAGAAAATATCTTTGAATTCTAAAATTGTAAGTTATAACCATCTTTAAAATAGTAAGTATTAATTTAGATTGTAAACCATTATTTCTCTATTATTCTTTTTATCTTAGAGTTTGATTAAAAAATTCACTATTTAAAGAGACATTTTAAAATTCTAGGACTCCTAGAAGAAACTGTAATCACTTCCAAAACTCTTTATTATTAAATTCAAATTCTAAATCTTAGTCTTTCATTTTAATTAAAAAAAATTAATCTTTCAATTAATTTTTGAATCACTACATTATAAAATTTTTGTTGTTAAAGTCTAATATTCAAAAAAATAATATCTATCTATCAAATAATATAATGAAATAAATTTTGAAATTATAGGATCTTATCATTTTATTGAATTTGTATGGGTTTTTATTCAATTAACAAAATACAAAATGATTTTATTATTGTTATCATGTTATGACAACACTCATTAATAAATCAATAATAAATAAGTTAAACACAAACTATAACCGTAATAAGAAGTTGCAATTGGTTTCAAATTTAAAAACATGTATTAATTAGGATATGTTATGGAACTTGTAACACCTCAAATTTGAAAAGGAAGGAAAATGCAGTTTTTGGACTGGTGTCAATGTCTACGAGTCCCACCTAGGGACCATAGAAGCTTCTATAGGCCGTAGATGGCAACCGTAAGAATTGGGGAAAATAAATTTTTGAAGTAAAGTCCAGTACCCTTTTTACAGTTCACCAAGACGATATGTCAACCTTTGCATTAGTTGTAGATAGGTCTCGTAGGTTAGCCCCATGCTTAGTGAAATTTTAAAGCTTAAAGTTGGTTTATACGCTTAGCATCTATGGTTTGTAGGAAGACATACAAGTTGTACATGGGTTCTATCGAATGTTGGCCAAATTAAGAGTTTCTGAATCTCTTTATACGGTTGACCAGTACGGTCCATTAGGTCCAAACTGTAGATGGTTAAACTATGTCGTTTAACCTTCTACTCTAAACCCTATATAATGTTTTTAATCCCTAAACTAACCAATTTTCAACTCATTCACCAAATTCCTTAAAACTGACCAAAGTCATAATCCTAAATTCTCTCAAGTCTAATGAAGAAGAAGAGCTAGGATTCAACTACAAGTCTCCAATCCTCCAATCTTTGTGGGATTTTGACATCAAGGTATGGTAGTATCCACCTATGGAGTCCTTTCTTACATAGGGCTCCTAAATTTCTCAATTTTACAGGTTAGATTTTCCAATTGAAGTTAGGGCTTTATTCAATCTTCATGGGTTCTTTTATTTATGATCCAATTGATTGTTTTTTATCTTCTTCTTTTTTACATGAATTGAAGTAATTACATGTTCTTAAGTTAAATTCACATGAACCCATGCATGATCCATTATTTCTAGACTATGATCATATGATGAAGCTTATGACCTATGAAAGGTGAATTTATGAAGATATGCATGTTCTTTTTATGAAATTGATAAATAATTTAAGGTTTCCTTGAGAATAAAGCATTGATATAGTTGTTGTTGTGAAATGATCTCTCATATACTACTAAGAACATGATTGTGAAAGGATTTATCACATAAATTATTCATAAGGTTGAAAGATTTTCTTACCTAAGTTGAATCAAGATTAAGAAGTCATTCTGAATGAACTCTAGCTTGGATTGGTTACTAATTGTGCCTTTCCATGGATAATAAGACAACTGAAGATTAATAACTATTCCATGGGATTTATGCTTAGAACCGAGTTGACTAGCGGCGATTACCCATGTCTCATAACTATGTGCCACCATAGATTTCTCTTAGATAGACATTAACTAGTGGATCCACTTTAGCACAAGTTTATGGTTCTTACCTTGTCAAGTAAGGACATCTTTTTTCGGTGTGGGATAAACAGTGGATGTCATGTTATAGCTCAAATGGTCTATGTCGATTAAAGGCAAACTTCCCACAATAATGAACTAAGTTTACTTTCTAAATTATATCACATGTGTTTTATAAGAGGTTTAGCTTGCATTAACCATGATATGACTTATGATTTCTTACATGTTATTTTATGATTTTGTTTGGTCATTCCATGTCATATAAAGTCCTATTTGCATGATTTTATAGCTCTTATGCATCGCTAGCATACTTGGTACATTTAATGTTCTAATGCATACTTCTACCTACATTGTTTTACTAATGCTTTCGATAGGAAATTTGCAAGATAATAGTGACTAGGCTAAGCTTTAGATGGAAATAAGTTCCCTCTCGGGCAACTTACCTTGTTTCAAATGGGTTCCTCTCGGATACCCATTTGCCACATGAAGGCTAGCCTACGCCTTACCCCACTCACTCTCTCGAACTAAGTGTTAGGATATGGGACTAGGGCTCACCCTCTCGGGTTAAACCTCATGTCGACCCATTCCTTAGGCCATCAGTCTAGCGGTCTTGGTTTTGCGACCTCTCTCTCTCGCAAGCCGAAAACACATGGGTGGTTTGGTATTTGCAACTACAAACCCATTAAATTAAACCACAACTACTAGGTGAAATCACCATCAAAATACATCTAACCTATCAACAAGCAAAACCCAACAATGATATCAACTCATATTTGCTAAATCACACCCCAAGAATGGGGGTTTTTAGCCACACATCAAGAAATAAGAAATTATACCTAAAATGAAAGAGAAATCAAATGGGTATAAGAAATTAAACCTTAATACAAGCAAAGGAAGAAGAATGGAGAAGACCCACTTCCAATTTGGGGAAGATGAACTCCTTCTTTCTTCAAGTCTCCCAAAAACCCTCTCCAAACTTGAGAGAAGATACCAAAAAGAAAACAAATATTCTGAGAGTAAAAATTATAACAATGTTCGGATTCGCTTAAAACTAATAAAGAGCTAGTATTTATAGTTTCATAAAATAGTGCTGCGGCAGATCGTTCAGCGAGGTAAGTGGGAATTGCCGATCGACTCGGCGATTCGCCCATCGTCTAGTTCGTCGCCCTTCTGTGCTTGCCTACAATATCTTTGCATCCTGGACCATTGGGCGGTATATTTCTACTTCGCGGAACTGATCGGCGATACGCCGACTACTCCTTTCATCGCCTTTTTGATCCTCTTCCTTCAGAGCTTCGTGTATTGGAACAAGGGGTGAAGTATGTCCAGTCGGTGATTCGCCAAGTATGCTAGGTGATGCTCAGGCTTCAGTTTCTTCGTTCTCTTTAGTCTTTTTGTTCCTTTTTGCGCCTAAGTGTCCATGATTCCATTAAAACTTCAAATACCTGAAACTTGAGAGTTTTCTCAAATATTGAGAGAAAATACGCATTTGAGGACACTATTTCTATTAAAATAAAGCCCTAAATGAGTCCAATCTGAGGACTCATCAACACTCCCAACTTAAAATTTTGATTGTCCTCAAGTAAAACTCAAGTTCAGCCGTTCAAATAAGATGTCTCAAACAGTGCTACACAAGACTCAACCATGAACATACACAACAAGACTCAAACTACTTTTGCAAAGATCAATTATGTACTCAAAGATTCAAGTTGTGACACACCATTATCAAAGATTTTCAAGCTCGCAATACTTCCTACTAATGCAAGTTCAAGCTTAACAAAAGCATTCGAATGCCCTCACACAAATGATGATTCCATAATCACACACAAAGGTCTAATCGTTTAAAGCTCAAGAATTAGATGCAACGCTAACATAAAAAAGAGGAACAAAATGCATGCTTTCACCCATAGGTTTGCCGTTATTGTCCAATCAACCTTCGGTTCGGCTCACCCAAGATCAAAAAGGTCTTTACAAGGCTTGTAATGGGGTTGAGTGCAAATGTATGGTCATGAGATGTGGTGCTGTCAACACATCTTTCTTTTCTTCCTTCATCAATTTTTCTTCTAGTGCTTTATAGTCATCTTATTATTCACTTCCCATGGATTGCTTGGAAACCCAATCTCTTTCGCACTTTATTTCACAGCTTTCTTTTTAATATCTTTTGTTTTCTCTTTCTTTTTCTTTTTTTTATATGGAGGGTTTCCATTTTGTTTTGCAATACCATGGGTTAAGAGAGACTTTTTCTTGCACTTCTTGATTTCTTTCTTTTCCTTTTCACCACACCCCCAACTTAGGCTTTTGGCCTACGTTGGCTATTCACTTAAACACATTTCAAGAGGATTCTAGGGAATGGATGAAGAGAGGTCTAAGTTTTCATCAAGTTTCTTCCAAAGAAGGATAGGCTCAAAGGGTGCTCAAGAGAGGTTCACACGCTCACAGGGTAGGCCACAAAAGAGGTATATGTCAAATTGGCTCACACTCTTCAAAAGTTGCCTAAGATCATCTCAAGAGCAAGCCTTACTTAATCAATCGGACTAACATGGCAAATTCTAGGTGTATTCATGCATGGTTCAAAATAAGCTCATCACACAAGGCATCGACACTAAAGTCAAACAAGACTACACACTTTTGCTAGTGTGCAATGGTCATCACACGAGAATCAATTTGATACATGGCTAATCACAACGAGATGAAAAAGTTCACATATTGTTTATGCAACTTCATTTGGTATCGTTGTAGCCGCAAATTCATGTTTGTTCGATTGAGAACACTATTCAAGTAATCGGTTCAAACAAAGGTGAGCATCACCCCACCACAATAAAAGACGTTTGTCCTCAAATGTAATTTATAAGTATCCAATAGTTAAAGTAAAGACAAAATAGAGAAAAAGGTAAAGAGGGGATCCTATCTACATACTTGCTCCATCTGTCGGGGTATTGTTGCCCGATGCATTAGCCTGAAATTCGACAATGGTCCCCGGGTTGTCATTGTGGTTCTCATTGTGTTCATTTGCCTTAGCTTCTGCAGCGATGTTAGCAACAACCATTCTGTCCCCGTCATGGCTCGCCAAAAAGGAGTTTATTGCCGTGTAGACTCCGCATTTCCACGAAGGAATAGTGGGATCAATGGGGGACCCTTCTGCTGGAGCTTGCTTTC
The DNA here is from genome assembly GCA_036250505.1 of Solanum acaule. Classification (NCBI taxonomy): domain Eukaryota; kingdom Viridiplantae; phylum Streptophyta; class Magnoliopsida; order Solanales; family Solanaceae; genus Solanum; species Solanum acaule. The sequence continues at coordinate 5,020 of JAJOOR010025428.1, read as the reverse complement.
TTACTTTCTCTTCTCTCTTTTGCCAATTCTACTATCTTTTCATCTCTTGCTCTTATATGTCGGGGTGGCATATCTCTCCCTGCGACCTTTGGTCTAGCCATTTCTGTAAAAGACTTTGAGCCAAAGTTAGACAGTATTTAAACAGGGGCAGGGGAGTCCTGGGTGTAGAATTGCTTCACCAAAACAGTTGGTGAACTGCACATCCATTTAAGCGCTTCGCTGAAAATGATGCATAGATGGTACAAGGGTGCAGACAAAGGGGTAGAGAAGGAGGCTTTCAGCGAGTTGCCGAGTGTGCTTGGCGACATCAGACTTACCGCCGAAAGTAACAGATCAATCAATACATGCAGCATTCAATTAAAGGAGAAATAGGGACGTTAGGCGAACCGCCGAGCAGTTCGGCGAGCTCGATTCAGCTCGCCAACTACCCAACATGTCTATTTTCAACCCATTTCTTACAAATTCAACCCCGCAACCCCTGATAACGCAATCAAAGCATGCATACATGAAATTTACACAAAACCCATACTTCCCATCACCCCGGACTACTCAGACTTCTTCCGGTTTTGCCAACTTTGGCCATTTAACTACGATTACCCTTAAGAATGTTGTCACCCATTCCCTCATTGAGAAATTTTCGTTATTTAGCACAAATGTGGGCTACTTAGACTTTACCCAATCAACCTAACAACGAGTATGCAACACCCATTTCGAGTTCATTCAAAATCATAACACAAGCACTAAAGCGTTCGATTATTAAGACAATTTAGGCAAAGGTTTCGACTTGAAAAGAGCATCACGACAACCTATGACTATCAGAGAGACCCAACATACGTCAACCTGATACTACAATTGCAAAAGAGTTCAAAAGCTTTTTTAAAATAAATAAATTCGGGGTTTTAGAGACTAACCTTTAATGCCGATCAAATTGTTTTTGAAACGCTAGGCAGCAAAGGAATCCAACCCCAAGCACTAATTATCAACTACAATACTAAAGGCAAGCAATAATCTAGAAAATATTACCTTGATGTGAAGTTGAGAAGTTTAAAAGGAGGGAGACTGGGAAAATTTAAAAATTCTGAGATTTTTGGCACTTTATAGCCATTCAGTTCTTTTCCAGTCGGCGATGTTAGTCAACTCGCCGACCCACTCAGCGGTCCGCTGAGTGGTTATTTATCCCGCCTTTTCTTCAAAATCTTCAACTTTCTGGGGATGAGATCAGCGGTTTGCATCGAGATCGCCAAGCAGGTTGGTGATGCGCCGAGCTGCTTTTCGAGTTCGTCGAGTTTTACAGGCTCTGTACAACTCTTGTATTGAGCCAAACAGTGGATCCAGTCGGGCTCGCTGACCTGTTTAGCGACTCGCGGAATGGACTTTCTGCTCGCCAACCTAAGATTTTCCACACTTTCCTCGGTTTATCTGCAACATCAACACACCATTAATTATAAAAGTAAAATCCTAATTTTTTACGACCTTGGGTTGCCTCCCAAGAAGCGTCTTATTTAACGTCATGGCTCGACCTGTGCTGTCAATCAAGCTTCATCATTAGGGTTTGACCTAATGCCATTAGGCAACCCTCATTCACTGCTAGGGTAGAGATGCAGCAGTGCGTGGTCCAATAGGTCTTCAATCACCTTGATTGATCTCGAGTGAGAACGAATCATTAGATTCAACACCTACATGCTCTTCTTTATCGTCTCTAGCATTCTATCTTACTCATGAAGCTTTTGGAGAATGATCAATAACGTATCATCGATACAATTTTTCTCATCACTCCTAAAGCTTTCTTGCTCATGGGGAAGCGACTGCTTCCCTTGGCGTTTGTACTGGTTTTCCACCTCATTTATTTTGGTGGCCAAGTCGTTTAGTTGACATACCAGCGCCTTTAACTTGGAGTCACCCTCGACTCCTTGATTTATCTTAATCGACTTGCCACCCCTTCCCTAGGCAATGCTAAGGTACTTGCACACACACACAACTAAAAAGAAAAACAAATCTAACAGTAAAATTAGTAAAACTACACTAAAAAGAACAAAAAGCTTTAGTTAACTACATTTTCAAGTGACGCCACTCCCCGGCAGCGGTGCCATTTTGGTGATTATCGTGACCAACAACACTAACCTACGATACGAGTGTCTACGATCGTCAATAATATAGTAACCTAACCAAGGGTTGGGGTCGTGTCCAAAAGGAGTGGTTTTTGAGAATTAATAGAAAAATAAAATTAAGTTCTAACTAGTTGTAGCTAAAGACATTAACAGTTAAAAACATTGTAAATTAAAAGGAGTGACACAAAGATGTAAAATATCAAATGGGGGTTTTGTCAGTAGTAGTAAAAACAACAAAAATAATAAGAAAATCAAGTATGGGGACAAGTTCTTGGGGTGTGACCGGAATATATATTGATATAAATCGTTGGGTACATGCTTTTGATAGTAAATTTGAAAGATATTAATGACTAGGCTAAGCTTTAAATGGAAATAAGTTCCCTCTCGGGCAACTTACCCTGTTTCAAATGGGTTGCTCTCGGACACCCACTTGCCGCATGAAGTCCAGCCTACGCCTTACCCTACTCACTATTTGGAGCTAAGTGTTAAGATATGGGACTAGGGCTCACCCTCTCGGGCTGAACCTCATGTCATCCCACTCATTAGGCCATCAGTCTAGCGGTCTTGGTTTCGCGACCTCTCTCTTGAGCAAGCCAAAAACACATGGTTGGTTTTGTATTTGCAACTACAAACCCATTAAATTAAACTACAACCACTAGGTGAAATCACCATTAAAATACATCTAACCTATGATCAAGCAAAACCCAACAATGATATCAACACATATTTGCTAAATCACACACCAAGAATGGGGTTTTTAGCCACACATTAAGAAATAAGAAATTATATATAAAATGATAGAGATATCAAATAGGTATAAGAAATTAAACCTTAACATAAGCAAAGGAAGAAGAATAGAGAAGACCCACTTCCAATTTAGGGAAGATGAACTCCTTCTCTCTTCAAGTCTCTTAAAAACCCTCTCCAAACTTGAGAGAAAATACCAAAAAAATAATAATATTCTGATAGTAAAAATTATAACAATGTTCGGATCCTCTTAAAACTAATAAAGAGCTAGTATTTATAGTTTCAGAAAATAGTGCTGCGGCGGATCGTTTAGCGAGGTAAGTGGGAATCGCCGATCGACTCGGTGATTCGCCCATCGTCTGGTTCGTCACCCTTCTGTGCTTGCCTACAACATCTTTGCGTCCTGGACCATTGGGCGGTATATTTCTACTTCGCAGAATTGATCGACGATACGCCGACTGCTCCTTTCATCGCCTTTTTGATCCTCTTCCTTCAGGGCTTCGCGTACTAGAACAAAGGGCGAATTATGTCTAGTCGGCGATTCGCCAAGTGTGCTTGGCGATGCTCAGGCTTCAGTTTCTTCGTTCTCTTCAATATTTTTGTTCCTTTTTGCACCTAAGTGTCCATGATTCCATTAAAACTTCAATACCTGAAACTTGAGAGTTTTCATCTGATATTGAGAGAAAATGCTCATTTGAGGACACTATTTCTATTAACATAAAACCCTAAATAAGTCCAATCTGAGGACTCATCAACAAACTTGGTATTTAGAGAACAAGGTTTATTGTAACACCCCATATTGAAAAAGTCCAAAATTACAACTTTATAGATGTTGCAGGTGCCAGCCACGGAGGCCAACAGTGACCCATGGGTTGAACCACGGACCGTAGGTAGGTTCGTAGCTTGGCTACCCTACAAAGTGATTTTAGGCCAAGGAACACGGTTCTACCTACGCATTGGAGGTTAGACCATAGTCCATGGTCAGGGTTTGTCGTTCACTATGGTTTCTGACTAGTATCGACGGTCGTGCAGGATGGACTGTAGGTCAGTCAACGGTTTGTCGATGGGTGTTTGTAGGTCAGGGGCCTTTTTCCAAAATATATGAACCTATCGATTGTCCGCTAGGATGGACCGTAGTTCAGACCACGGTCCGTCGACGGAGGTCCGTCGGTCGGGGGCTTGGAGTTATTTTCAGCGTTAGGTGGGTCTTTTCCTAATTAATTAATTCCTATACTATGTCATTTTGCCTAAGTCTAGGACCCCTATATAAGCCTTTTTACCCCTAAATTAAACCCATTTACTTCATTCTTCTAAATTCCCAAAGGAAGATCAATTCTCCTCCCAAATATTCTCTCTCTAGAAACTTGAAAATGAAGAAAAAAAATTCATCTAGGGTTTACAGGCAAGGTTTCAATTCCTCCATTGAAGGCTAGCATTTGGACTTGAGGTATGGCAGTTTTCATCCATGAATGTCTTTCATTTATGGAGTCTCCAAATTCCTATATTTCAAAAGGTAAAATTCCCCAATTAGCTAGGGTTTTCTTCAATTACAATGGGTTGTCTTGATTATTGATCTTAATGATTGAATTATGTTTAAATATGCATGAATTGATTATTTACAATGCTTTTATCACGTTTTCCCATACAAACCCATGAAACCCCCATGTTTTCCAATTGTGATCATATGATGTGGGTTGTTGATTATGAAAGATGAGTTTCTATGAATTAATGCATGAAGTGATAGAATCACATGAATTTATGATATAATACCTATCTAATCCTTGATTTCTAGATTTGGTGATTGAAAGTAAGCTTTGAACCTTGAAAGGGCAAAGTATGAGTTATGCATGATATTAAGAAACCTATGTAAATGTTTAAGGGTGCTTTGAGAGTAAAGTGCCAATGATGATGTTTGATATTATGTTATGACAGGATATTCTCATAAACGCATAGTAGCATGATGTGAAAGGTTTTCTGACACGCTCAAATTACACCTCCCTAAAGAAGTATAAGCGATCGTTATCAAGTAAAGAACCCAACTTCTAGGATGGGGTCGATCCCATGAGGAAAATGGTTTAGACTTTACTAAAACCAACAATTATATTCAATTAGCCAAAGTACTTCCAGAAACAAGTAATAAAAGGGGGGGGGGGGGGGGGTTTGTG
>JAJOOR010025426.1:0-15000 GCA_036250505.1 Solanum acaule | reverse complement strand
AATATGAATGGTTATGTTTGCCTTTAACAAAAGAAGAAAAATCATATAGATCTATATTATTTTCTTTTTTGTATATAAATATGTGTATTACCTACATAGATTATTACCTCCTAACTCTATGTAAATATATGCAACTCCTACTACTTATATTCATTATGGTTTTTACTCCCACCTCTCATCCATGATCAAATGGCTTGATGTCATATTCATAACAACTCTAAGTGTTCTTCAATCCTATTCTATAAATAGTGACATTTGACACAATATTGTACACACTTAAATCAGTTGAAAAAAGAAGAAGAAGAGAAAATCTCTATGCTCTCTTCTCTTGTCTCTTTTTATTTGTTTTTTAATGTTTATGCTTCTTGTTTGTTGTTATTGTATAACTTTTTGTTTTATTATTATTATTATTATTGAGAATTTACAATGGTTTGTTGCTTTGTATACATTAATCTAGCATGTGGTGTTTTAGTATACTTATTTGAATATTGTATTTGTACAATAATTAGTTATTTTTACTTTATGCACTTTTAGTCAATTTTGTAATTAAGGATGTATTCTTTTTATTAGGAAGATATATGTACTTTCTATCATAAAAATGGTGGATTTTTTAGTAAATACCAATAGATTTGAAACAGATAAAATGTCATTTTCATTACAAAATTTATATGAAATATTTTGGGATCAACGTGCAACGCACGTTTGCAGAACTAGTAATATGAGATGTTGTACAATGTTGTTGTTGTGTGGATGAGAAACTTTGGGTCTATTTTGAGTTTGGTCCTCTACTAAACTTCTGATAAAACATGAGACCGAAGTGAGAAGCCCAAAATAAATGTTGAGTGGCGAGTCGGTCAGTGTCTAAAATAATAAAAACTTACTTACGCTTAGATTTGCCAAAGCGGGTTAGCCCAGCCCAGTCCCACCTAGCCGAAGCCACGTGGTTGGAAATTGAAAGGCTAAGTCTTTTTTTACTTTGTTTACTCCGACAAATTTCTGAGAGTGTTACATTATTCATCTTCTTCAACACTAAATCATTTTTCCTACAACTCTCTCAAATTGTATCATCGTCATATTTCTTGAGGATCTTGAGCTCTATCATGTCAACAAAGGCGACGTTATAAACATAACTACATTTATCTATTCCCTTCTTCAGTTTCTTTTAAAGATAAACAAACAATTACTCGTTGTATTTCACTAGGAAAGAAAATCAAACACGTCATTTTAGTGTCGCTTTTATCATTTGGAATATTCTTTAGACAAATAAGTTTTTGTAAGACTTTTCAATGGAGAATCACTAGATTCACCATTTTCTGAATCAACATTGGCATCATCGTCATCATCGCAACCATAGAAAAATCCTAATGACTTAGGTTCTCTCACTCCAAATCAGTTGGTGCTATTAATCCATGATGCTAGTCTTCGTGAAGAGGTTGTGCATAACTCTACAAGGTACATGGCACGTTTCAAATATTTTTTATTATACAATCTATTTTATATAAGTGTTAATTTTGTATATATATTTTTTATGTATTGTTGTCTTGTACTTGATAGTCATTTGATGGGTGAGATAGAGAGGCAAAAAAGTTCATCGATTGTTGATTTTTTTTCGTGATGTTTTTCAATGGACATTATATTTCACAATGAATGAACTTTTGTTAGTGGTCTTTATAGAATTTATGATAATATGATCATTTTTTTCTTTCTATATTATAAGAAAATATGTCACATTTATCCAAAATGGGCATGATTGTAGAATTTAACATGACCTCAATTTAACATTTTATTTGGAAATTAAATTTTAACACGTACGTTGCACGTGTATAATTCAATGTTGATTAGTGCAAACTTCTTAAACATTAGAAATAATAGTTGAATAATTGTGTGATGAATTGGACAAAATTGAAAGGGGAGGATGCGTTCTCAAATTCATGAATGGTACAATCAATCGATATTTATTATCGTTATAAAGTACAATCACACCACAAATTTCATTCAAATTAAGTTTAAATGATCCCCTTCATTCTTCTCTCATTAAAGAAAAGTAAGTCTTATTTATTGAATCATAATAAAGATATACACCATATTATTTAGGAAAAATGATGTAATGAATGTTTTCTTGTTTCAAGATCATACAAAATGTATCTACTAATTGAAAGTCAACAAATTTATCTATCTCAAATTGTAATGGAATTATATTTATTAGACTAGTATTTTTTTTCCCCAGACCCCACCTAGTGGGATTTCACTGGGTATGTTGTTGTTGTAGACTAGTATTTGTTTTGTCAAGATGTATTTTATGATCATATTTTTTAGTAAATTTCAATAGATTTGAAACAAATAAAATATGTCAGTTTCAATACAAAATTTATATGAAAGTTTTTGGGATAAACGTGCAACGCACATTTCCAGAACTAGTATTATGAGATGTTGTAAAATGTTGTTGTGTGGATGAGAAACTTTGGGTCTATTTTTAGTTTGGTCCTCTACTAAACTTCTGATAAAACATGAGACCAAAGTGAGAAGCCCAAAAGAAATGTTGAGCAGCCCAATATATAGTGAGCATGTCCGTGTCTGAAATAAAAAAGACTTACTTACGCTTAGATTTGTCAAAACGGGTCAGCCCAGTCCGATCCAGCCGAAGCCATGTGGTTGGAATTTGAAAGGCTAAGTCTTTCTTTGCTTTGTTTACTCCGACAAATTTCTCAAGCATTACATTTTTCATCTTCTTTAATACTGAATCATTGTTTCTTCAACTCTCTCAATTGTATCGTCGTCATCTTTCTTGAGGATCTTGAGCTCAATCATGTCAACAAAGGCGACGTTATAAACATAACTACATTTATTTATCTCCTTCTGTTAACGGTAAACAAACAATTATGGAGAATGACGAGTCTCACCCACTTTTTGGGCCGGCTTCGTGATTTTATGCTTGGAAAATGCTCTTGTATCGCTGGGCCCCCTTTCTTTTATCAAAATCTAGCGTAACCAGAGAACAATCGAACAATCTGATTCTGATTCCGCGGAAAGTCTTTCAAGTTCGGATACGATCACCCAATATAACCCTCCTTAACTGCCCTAGCTTCTTGCCCGATAACAGATAGATGACGACATAGTCAAAGTCTCTAATATAAATAGAATAGGTTAAGTTACATATGTAAACATCAACTACCGTTGGTACTCCGCATCTTCACGGAGAATTCTCTTTGTCTTTCACTAGGAAAGAAAATCAAATGCGTCATTTTAGTGTCGCTTTTTTTATTTGGAAGATTTTTTAAAAGAATAATTTTTTTTGTAAGACGTTTCAATGGAGAATTTACCAGATTCACCATAAACATTTTATGAATCAACATTGGCATCATTGTCATCATCGCTACCACAGAAAAATCCTAATGACTTAGGTGTTATCACTCCAAGTCAGTTGGTGCTATTAATCCATGATGCTAGTCTTCATGAAGAGGTTGTGCATAACTCTACAAGGTAGATGGCACATTTAAAATATTTTTTATTATACGATCTATTTTATACAAGTGTTAATTTTGTAAATACATTTTTTATGTATTGTTGTCCTGTACTTGATAGTCATTCGATGGGTGAGATAGAGAGGCAGAAAGTTCATCGATCGTTGATTTTTTTTTCGTGATGTTTTTTAATGGACTTTAGTTTTCTCAATGAATGAACTTTTGATAGTGGTCTTTATAGAATTTATGATAATATGATTAGTTTTTTCTTTCTATACTATATGAAAATATGTCATATTTACCCAAAATGGGGATGATGTAGAATTCAACATGACCTCAATTTAACATTTTATTTGGAAATTAAATTTTGACACGTACGTTGCACGTGTATAATTCAATGTTGATTAGTGCAAATTTCTTAAACATTAGAAATAATATTTGAATAATTGTGTGATGAATTGGACAAAATTGAAAGGGAAGGATGCATACTCAAATTCATGAATAGTACAATCGATCGATATTTATTATCGTTATAAAGTACAATCACACCACAAATTTCATTCAAATTAAGTTTAAATCATCCTCTTCATTCGTCTCTCATTAAAGAAAAAGTAAGTCTTATATATTGAATCATAATAAAGATATACACTATATTATTTAGGAAAATAATGTAATGAATGTTCAAGATCATACAAAATATATGTACTAACTAAAGTCAAAAAATTTATCTATCTCAAATTGTAATGGAATTATATTTATCAGACTAGTATTTGTTTTGTCAAGATGTATTTTATGATCATATTTTTTTAGTAAATACCAATAGATTTGAAACGAATCAAATATGCCATTTTCAATACAAAATTTGATTGAATTTTTTGGGATAAACGTGCAACGTACGTTTCCAAAACTAGTATTATGAGATGTTGTACAATGTTGTTGTTGTGTGGATGAGAAACTTTGGGTCTATTTTTATTTTAGTACTCTACTAAACTTCTGATAAAACATGAGACCAAAGTGAGAAGCCCAAAAGAAATATTCAGCGGCCCAATATATAGTGAGCTTGTCCGTGTCTCAAATAAAAAAAGACTTGTGTTAAATTTGTAATAAACGGGTCAGCCCAGTCCCACCCAGCCGAAGCCACGTGGTTGGAATTTGAAAGGCTAAGTCTTTCTTTACTTTGTTTACTCCGACAAATTTCTCAAGCGTTACATTATTCATCTTCTTTAATACTGAATAATTGTTTCTTCAACTCTCTCAATTGTATGGCCGTTTTCTTTCTTGAGGATCTTGAGTTCTATCATGTCAACAAAGGCGACACTATAAATATAACTACATTTATTTATGTCCTTCTTCAGTTTCTTTTAAATGTAAACAAACAATTACTCTTTGTCTTTCACCAGGAAAGAAAATCAAATGCGTCATTTTAGTGTCTCCTTTCTCATTTGGAAGATTTTTTAAGCGAATATTTTTTTTGTAAGACTTTTCAATGGAGAATCTACCAGAGTCACCATTTTCTGAATTAACATTGGGATCGTTGTCATCATTGCCATCACAGAAAAAACCTACTGACTTAAGTGCTCTCACTCCAAATCAGTTGGTGCTATTAATCCATGATGCTAGTCTTCATGAAGATGTCATGCATCACCTCTACAAGGTGTATGACACATTTAATTTTTAAATTATTTTTTATTATATATCTATTTTATATAAGTGTTAATTTTTGTATATATGTTTGTTATATATTGTTGTTTTGTACTTGATAGTCGTTCGATGAGTGAGATAGAGAGGCGAAAAAGTTCATCGATCATTTATTTTTTTCATGATGTATTTTTAATGGAAATTAGATTTCACAATGAATGAACTTTAGTTAGTGGTCTTTATAGAATTTATGATAATATAATTAGTTCTCTTTCTTTATTATAAGAAAATATGTCATATTTACCCAAAATGGGCATGATGTAGAATTCAACATGACCTAAATGTAACGTTTTATTTGAAAACTAATTTTAGACATGTACGTTGCACATGTATAATTCAATGTTAATTTGTGCAAACTTCTTAAAATATTAGAAATGATATTTTAATAATTGTGTGATGAATTGGACAAAATTGAAAGGGAAGGATGCATTCTCAAATTCATGAATAGTACAAGTTTCATTCAAATGAAATTTAAGTGATCCACTTTGTTTTTCTCACATTAAAGAAAAGAGAAAATGGCCAAAAGCACCCCCAACCTATAGCCGGATTCCCAACTACACACTCATACTTCACGGGGGTCCTATTACCCCCTTGAACATTTTTGTTTACATATTATCTCACCCTTATTTGCTGACATGTCCACATAAACTAGATATAATAAAATGTTTGTTTACACGCGCTGCCAAGTATTGAATGGACCCTATAACTCTAAAATTTCCCTTAAATCTTTTCATTTTCCTCTTTCTTTCTCTAAACCCTAACCTTTTTTCGATCACTCCATATTCACCCCCATTCTCTTCATGATCTGAGATTTCGTTCCAATTGAATTTGAAGAACAATTTTTGAACACTAACTATGAAAGCTTATTCAAGTCCCCATTTGGCATTATTTACCATAACAAAACAAAAAACGATGAATTTGAAGAACAATTTTTGAACCCTAACTATGAAATCAAAGAAATTACAAGCCCCAAAGTTTCAAGCTTTTTCGAAATTGAAACTACAGTTGAATGCTTTGACAAGTAAATTCAAGTTTTAAGTTGATTTGGGAGAGAATGAAGGAATATACAATTGAAAATTGAGAAAAAGAGGAAGAAAAAGAGAGGCTGATTTCGGGAGAGAATGAGATTATACCATTGGTGTTATGAATCAGCCCCAGCCATATAACGATACTAACAAGTACATCACACAGATAGGTATTGGGACAAGTAGGCCCAATACAAGCAACAAGGCAAGGCCTTCACAAAGGATAATTTGGGATCCACACTGAGGGTTTTGTTAAATAGAACAGGGCATCACTATGAGAGGGTTTTATTGTTATGGAATTTTTTTGAGTCTCTCATCCCCAAATAGTTTGATTATTGCAATTAGAATTTTAAAGTTGTAATAGTGTTCCAATGCTCTTATTAATATAGTAAGGATTTTGGTTTGTTACATTGGGGATTTCATTGACGTACTCTAATGGAAGCTGTGATATTTGATAAATTCAATGGCACCGGCAATCCAGAGGGCTGGATTTATCGAGCGGAGCGGTACTTCGCCTTCCTTGGCTTCACTGAGGAGTATTGGGTACCTCTTCCTTCCTTTTACCTTGATGGTGAAGGTCTTATATGGTTCGATTGGTTGTTTCACAATAATCAGTTTTTCAATTGGATACATTTCAAGGAGAAATTTATTCAACGTTTTAGACAGCAAACCAAAGTATATCCAGTTGTGCAGACAACTATTCCAAGCAATTTTCAGATGTCATTTGCATTTAAATCTACCTATGAAACTCAACCCTTGAAAGAAGACCATGTGTTTGCTAAATTGCCTGAGCAGTATCACGCTGCAAATTACTGTGAATCCACTAATCAAGGTATTACTGGTATTAGGACTGTTGATGACATAATAACTCCTTGAAACGGGATATCTAAATGAACAACTGTTTTGCTACAAAAACCGTATGTTGTGACCAAGCATACAGTGTTCGTTGAAATGTCTTATACAACAGTCATCCCCATCCCCAACTTACATAATCCTAATGCTAGTGTCTATGATGAAGAGCACTCTGCATTTGTAGTTACTACGACGTTCGACACAAGCATCTGCCAAAATGCCAATTTATAACCTGAAGTAACCATCCAGGTACTCGATGAAAGTTCACACAACATTAAATTCGGGGAGATAAGGTCAATTGCATCTCAAGTTTCACTCCTAATTACTTTTGAGGCTCCAGAAGTTGTTAGGCCATCTCGAACTTGATGTGTCAATGAGGTATGTAAATGTTAACCCTCTTGCTAGTGGCTCTCCTATATGGAAAACTGATTTGGAGAGCTTCGAGGATTAGTATCTTGCTGACTTTTTCATGGAACCGGTGGGTAATGAAGATCCATTTCTCAATATCTTGATAAGTTTAATGCATTCTATTAAAATACTTCCTAATACTGAAAATGGAAAATCCACCTGGGAGTTCAATGGTCAACATATTTTGAGTCAATTTCTAATGGTTCCTGCTGTTAATCTCTTTATTGCAACCATTCCTATGATTGCAATAGATCTTGGTGTATGGGATCCATGAATATGTTTTGAGTTCATGGCTCTAACAGATTTTACAGACAAAAGTATCTAAATCACAATTTAAAGACTTATAAAGTCTTTCAAAATTCGTTTCAAAATTTCAAAAAGTTCATAAATGTCCAGAGATCTAAACTAGGGAGTGGGATCTACATAATCATCCTCATCTTCGTTGTCATTGTCGGTGTCCTCGGGAGCTGAAGTAGTAGGTCGACGAGCGAGGATCATCACTTGTTCTTTGATTTGCTGAACGGTCTCACTCATGCTTTGTTGTTCAGCTATTCTTCTTCGCTTCGACTCTGCCAGTGCCGATGTAGGTTTTGATATTCAAGCCGACATAGCAGTAATCTGCACACCGTCAATTGCCTCGGCTTGACGTGACGATCCAATACCTTCTAAGCTTGACTGGAGTCATCTTACATCATTTCGAGAGCCTAGACCATAGACTCTACCTTTGTGTGTCCCCCTACCACTTTTTCTTTCCAAATCTGGGTGGACAGTTTAGGTGTCATTTCGACCGAACTATCTAGATTCTCAGCGATGTAATGATGAAAGTCATTCTGCATATTAAATATAAAAATTGGCATCAATACATATACATATCATTAATATATTCACTATTAATATATATTATTCATATTAAATAACTTACGAAAGTTCGTTCAGCCCTTTCCTCCACCCACACATTCGGATCCGACTAATTTTCTTTCTTCCTAAAATGAGTCTTCTTGAAAACCTCCGGTTCAATGGGAGTGCGTCCCAATTCTTTTTCCTATAAATAAAAATTGAAATTTATAACGATATATATATGAATCAACTAATTATTTATTTAAAAGTTTGAATTAGACCTTACCATCGTAATTGTTCCAACGGTCTTTGCACCTCCGGTGTGCAACGAGCCACCCTTAAGACTGCCTCTAGTCTTTTTGGCTTGTTCTGACATTGCCTTAAACTTGTCTGTGTTCCAATACAGACCCAATTCATCAAAAACATGTGGCAACATCCAATCCGAACGTTCAACGCTATCCAGAACTTTCTTTAGCCAGCTAGACAGTCTAGCAGATGCCCTCCTCTCAAATGTGGTCGTAATGACCAAATTGTACCTTTGCTCCCAAGTACACATAGTCTGAAAAAATTGAATAACGTTAATTAAATCGATAGTAAAAAAAGTAAAGTATACTAAACTTAACTAAAAAATATATACCTTAAATTCATTAAACATTGCCTGGAGTATACTATTTGGAATCTCGCTCCAAAAGTGATAAGCCTATGTATAAAGTCTTCTAACACAGTCTTTTAAAGCCCGGGAAGCATCCTTTGTAGGATGCCACTTGCAAAACACATAATAAATATGTCAGTTCATGAATAATATATTAAAGTATTATAAATAAATAAAATAAACTAACAAATAGGTAACAAAACAAACTTACGATGATCCATCCGGCTCAATCATGACTCTACCAAGTCTGTCCTCTGGCCAGGAGCTAGACCAGGCATCTCATCATCTGGTGTAGCACTAGGTCTAGCTGTAGATGAGGGTGATATATCAGGATGCACAAAACACAGAGTCAATGAAGGCGTACCAGCCATAACATCTGACTGCTCGCTACTAGAATCTCCAATCCTCATGGCAGATAACTAAGGAGGTGTAAATGTGGGAGATAGAGTAGCTACCGATAAGGGTCATGCTCGACGAATAGCCTGTAAAGGTAGGTCCTCGTAGAGTCGTGAAGGCAATGCATGTGAAGTAGAGGAAGCACCGACTGGTTGACGGTAATTAGGATAATATTGCCGAGGATCCGCCGTACCAAACGAAACAACAAATAAATGAGTATCATGGCTGATGCGCTCTGGCGCAGAATAAATAGATCCTGCAATATCCTCAGGATCTGTGGGTCTCCTAGACTTCTTCTTTTTGGACTGTTTAGTCTGGCTAACTCCAAGATGCTTGCGTTGCCTATTACCGTCACCGCTTGATGACATATGTATGAAAATTTACATGTATAGTATATATTAAAATCATAAATTAAATAAAATTAGCAAAATACACTAACTTACATATACATACTAGCTAGCTTTCATTCTACACTATTCCTCCTCGCTTGTTTCAATTCCATCATTCTCCCATTCTTCCTCCTCAGTTGTTTTATTTTCATTATCGTCCCATTCTTCATCATCAAATGATTCATTTTCCTCATTCTCAGATATTTCTTCCTCAACATTCAGTAGCTCATCATTAAATACTTCTTCTAATATGTGTTGATGATGTTGTAGTGTGGTTTCCAATTCAACATCAACTTGTTGTTGAACAATTGCAACATCATTTTGATACGCCACATCTAAGACATTGTCAATTTCAATTCTCCCCATAGTCCTACTTTTTATAACAACCCACCAACCAGCTTTGTCTCTACGCAATGGGTATGGGCGTAATACACGTACTTAGCATTTTGTGCAATGACAAAAGGATCATAACTTCTGTATTTCCTGGTGTGCTTAACTTCAATTATATTATGTTGATGGTCCACCCTTGTGCCTCTATGTGATGGTCAAACCACTCACACCAAAACAATACAATCTTTTTCTTAGGCCAACCTGAATACCTCACTTCAATAATCTCATGAATGACACCATAATATTCAATAGTTTGGCCAATACCATCAACATCACCTTGTATGTAGACACCGCTATTATTTGTTTTCTTGTTCCTAGAAACTTCTTTAGTTTGAAACTTAAAACCATTGACACAATACTTATTCATTGTCAGTACTTGAGATTCAGGTCCAAGTGCTACTTCTTTCACTAATTGCAAATGTTGGACACTTGAGTATTCATCGTAAATCTACGTGATTGTTATTTCAAGTAATATAATTTAGTATAACATGAATATATTATTAAATATTTAGTGATTGCACACTTACATAGTTCCTCAGCCATTTGGAAAATTTTGTATAGATGGCTTCATTAGCCTATGTGTTTACGAACAAGCTGATTATTTTACATTCAAGTATTTTGTTAGTTAATGAACACTTATTAGTATGTAATTTGATAACATATTTTTAAAACTTACTTGACATATGGTTGAATCTCTGGACAATTAAGCAAAATATGTGTCACAGCTGATTGCATCTCCATTTCAGTGAAGCCTTGCTTTCCATGCTTTTTAGATCCTCGACCATTTTGATTAAAAATTGATATCGGTGGAAATAAAGGATCAATATCACCTTCATCATTGCGATTGGTCCTGTTTCTCCTACATGACACATCATCACCAAAGTAATAAGAATAAAAATCACCAGTTTCTCTCCCAATATGACCTTGAACAACTGATCCTTCAATCCTATTCCCCTTTGCTTAATCGTTTACTTGGAACTGCCAATTTTTTTGCATGTATATATGTATATATATGTTAATAAAAGACTTGGTGGATATATATAACTTAGTGATAATTTCAAATGGATGCATCCATCTTGTTTGAACAGGACCTTCGAGGCGGGCCTCTTGTACAAGGTGAATTGGAAGATGCTCCATCACATCAAAGAAACCACATGGAAATATCTTCTCCAACTTAGTAGTAGTAATAAGAATATTTCCCTCCATCCTGTCTAAACTACTCTCCAACAACTTTCCAGAACACAAATCTTTTAAAAAAAAACTTATCTCTGTGATTGGTTTCCATATCCTTCCGGGTAGATGGCTAAAAGCAATAGGAATTAAAGTTTCCATGAACACATGACAATCATGACTTTTCATACCTATCAATTTTCCTTCATTCATATTTGCCCGCTTTCCTAAATTCGAAGCATAGCCCTCCGGCATCCTCAAATTTTTAACCCACTCAATAATTTCACGTTTCTCATCCAATGTGTATGAAAAGCTGGCTTTGGGCTTAACTATTTTACCATTATGTAATTCCTGCAGCCATAACTCCTTTCTCCTACAATATTCATTTATGTCCATTCTAGCTTTTGGATTGTCTTTTGCTTACCATTAACATCCATCACTATGTTAAACAAATTGTCAAAATAATTTTTTTCAATGTGCATCACATCAAGATTATGTCGTAGCAGATTGTCCTTCTAATACAGCAACTCCCAAAATATGCTTTGTTTGGTCCAATTATGTTCAACACCATATCCATGAAGTCTAGAAGGTGAAGCTTATATAACTTTAGGTAATTGAGAAACTCTCACCCAAATTTGATGCCCTGTGAGTAATGGGGGTGGGGGGTCACTTTCAACCTTATTTTTCCTAAATGCATATTTCATCTTTCTAAACTCATGGTCCATTGGCAAGAATTGGCGATGACAATCAAACCATGTATTTTTTCTGCCATGCTTTAAAGTGAATGCCTTACTATTTTCCATGCAATACGGACATGCTAGCTTTCCAGCTATCATCCAACCAGACAACATCCCGTATACTAGAAAATCATTAATAGTCCACATTAAAGAAGCATGCATAACGAAATTCTGCTTAGTTGATATATCATAAGTCAAAACGCCTTCAACACAATTGTTTGAGCTCATCTATCAATGGTTGTAGATAGACATCAATCAAACTTTTTGGATTACGGGGACCTGGAACAACACAACTTAGAAAGATGTAGAGACTAGTCAAGCACATTTCAGGAGGAAGATTATATGGAGTAAGAAATACCGGCCAACATTAATAAGGCGAAGCAACATTAAAGAATGGTGTGAAGCCATCTGCACACAACCCCAATCTAACATTTCTTGGTTCAATAGCAAAATCAGGATATACATTATCAAAATGCTTTCATGCTTCACCATCAGATGGATGAGACAAGACACTCGACAACCTTCTATATTTACGATGCCATCTCATATGTGGGGCAGACCCCATCGATGCATACAACCTCTTTAACCTAGGAATGAGAGGTAGATAATGCATCGTCTTAACTGGGACTATCTTTCCAACCGGAGTCCTCTTATAATGAGCATGTCCACAAAACTTACAATTTTCTAATTCATTCTCAGTCTTGTAAAACAACATGCAACTATTAACACAATAATGAATTCTATCATACGTCAATCCTAACTTGGAAACCAAACGCTTTGCCTGATAGAAGTTCATAGGTATGTTAAACTCCGGATTAACTAGTTCACCCAAAAGATCAACCATTGAGTCCATAGCCGCATTAGAAAATTCCAATCTGATTTAATATTTATTAATCTAACCGCAACTGACAATGCAGAATGCGGACTCCCTTCACATAGTGGACGACTAGACTCTTCTAATTGATCATAGAAGAATCTTGCTTCTTCATTAGGGGCTTCATCAAAATATTGTTCCGATTCCATCCCACCTTGAACCCTGAAAGCATTACTGATCATTTCATGAACCCTATCATGTTCAACCCTAATTTGACCATGTGGTGCAACCATATTATAAAACATACCATCCACATGCATCAAATTATAAAACATACCATCCAATCCATCTTTTTCTCCATGATCAATCCATACAAAATATCTAGGCTTAAATCCATTACAGTACAAATGAACCATAAATGTATCTGGTTTAAAAAAATTTAAGCACTTACATGCACTACAAGGACACCTAACCAATCCATTATTCTTGAAAATGTCAAGTGTCATTGTATGTTCAATAAAATCTTTCACACCGTCAATAAACTCAGGTTTCAAACTAGCACCAATTTCATAATGCATATTATACATCCACAAACGATGATCCATCTACAAAAATATAGATATTCAATTATATTATAAATTAAATTTAATAATAATTTTACTACATTATTCCATTGTTAAAGATTTAATAGCAGATTGTCCTTCCAATACGGCAACTCTCAAAATATGCTTTGTTTGGTCTAATTAAGTTCAATTAGTTCAAGATCTACAAAGTTAAAGCTTAATCAATTAATCAACACTAATTAACTAAGTTCAAATTAAGTTCAAGTTCTAGTTAAGTTGATCAAAATTAAGTTTATATTAATTCCGAATTAAGTTTTCAAGTTATTATAAATTAATTAAGTTTAATATAGTTCTAATTAATTAATATTAAGTTCAAATTAATTAAGGTCAATAAGATTTTCAAGTAATACAAAATTCTAATTAAGTTCAAATAAAATCCAAGTTCTAATAAGAATAAAAATTAAGTTCTAATAAATTAATGTCAACAAGATTTCAAGTTCATATTCCTAATTAAGTTCAATTTATAGTAAATTCAAGTTATAATTAATTATAAGTTCTAAGTAAGTTGTAATTCAAATCCCTAAAATTTCAAAATCAAATTAAACTAGCTAGCTAGTGTCCCAAATTAAAAATATTAATTAGTCCTAAAATATCAAATATAATTCAAACTATTAGTCCTAAATTCCAAATTCAAACTAGTCTTAAGATCACAAATTGAAAGTACTCCTAGAATTCAAAAATCAAACCAGTGCTAAAATCCCAAATTCAAACTATTTGTAGTCCTAAAATCTCAATAATAATTCAAACTAGTCCTAAATTCCAAATTCAAACTAGTCTTAAAATCACAAATTCAAACTAGTCTTAAAATCCCAAAATCTAACTAGTGCTAAAATCCTAAATTCAAACTAGCTAGTTATTCATAATCCCAAATTCAAACTATTAGTCCTAAAATCTCAATAATAATTAAAACTCTAGTTAGTCCTAAAATCCGAAAATCAAACTAACTCGAATAATACCCAAATTCAAACAACTCCTTAAATACCCTAATTCAAACTAATCTTACAATCCCAAAATCAAACTAATTAACTCAAGAAATACCGAAATTCAAACAAATCCTAAGATACCCTAATTCAAACTAGCCCTAACATTAAAATTTTCAATTCACAATCAAGAAACACAAACTAACAATCAAATAATCCCTAATATAAACTAACAATCAATAAACACAAAATCAATAAACTAATTACAATTAAATAACTAACAAAATCAAATAAATAAAAGTTAATTGATTTTTTTTATAATAAATAAAACCCTAACCTTAAAGGAGATCAAGGAGTGAATGAAGAGAGAGGGGAAGGAGGCAGCAACAGCAGCTCCGGCAGGTGAGACGGCGGCAACAACTCCTCATGACTCCGATCGGCGGCAGCAACTAACGAAGGGACGGCGCCGGCGGAGTGGGAGAGAAGGAGAGAAGAGGATTTGAGAAATGAGAAATGGGGGGGGGGGGGGGATGGGGTAAAATCGCGTCTGTATGTATCAAATATTTATTAAAAAGCGACGGACAACGTCTCTAAGTTCGTCTCTTTTCATTAAATAGTTGACCAAACA
>JAJOOR010025425.1:0-19205 GCA_036250505.1 Solanum acaule | reverse complement strand
TCTATGTCGGTTATTGCAATATTTCCCTAATGTAAAGTAAATGAAGGTATGAAAGGTGTGAACTCTTACTAGGGCTTTCTTAAGGGTTTCTACATAGTGTAAGGGAGGGTATGGGACTTCTCTTGCACATTGCACTTGTGGGATCTTAAGGGATGGTCATAGTAGTGTTCTCTTATGATTATGATGATTATGATTTATGTATGTTGAAGCTATGTTATGTATGATCATTATGAAGATGGTTTACCTATGATATGGACTATTTGAATTATGACTACGATGTATGATATGAACATGTTGTATGAACTATGACTTAATGGTGTTGTTCTATGTTATTATGAAGATTATGAATAATGCATGCTTTAATTGTATTATGTTAATGATTGACTTTTCTTGATATGAGCTAATGTCTATGAATGTCTCTTTACTATGTATATGACCTATGGATAAGACTAATGTATAATAAGTATGAGCATGGTGATTCAAAGGTAATACTTAGTGTAGGTAGGACTATGGACCCTACTTATGCATTGCACAAGTAGAACCTAGGGTTACTTATGTTGTTATTATATTATGATGTAATGATCTTAATGATTGAATATGCATGAGTATTATTTCTTGTAATGAGTGATATATGCATTATGACTATGTTTGGAGACTATGCTTTGTTGATGTGTTACCTTTGTGCTTTGATGAACTATATGTGAGTTGTTTGTGACTTGTGATTCTCCAACTCTTTCAAGATGATGTTCAAACTGTGCATAAGGCATGGTTTCAACTAAATGTCCTTTTTAAGCATGTTTTAATGGTTTTTATGCATGGCTTCCATACTTAGTACATGTGTTGTACTAACCCATATTTCTTCTACATTTTTACAAAGTGTAGGGTTTGGTGATGTGATGTCTTATGCTTGGAAGTTAGGTTTCTAAGGAGCTTGGGAATGAAGACTTGGGGAGTCCTCATAGTTTCGAGGATGAACCTACCTCGTACACTTATGTCATTATGTCTTTAGTAATTATTATGTAAGGGCCGTGTCCCTAAGTTGTTATGAAAGAGTTGTTATTCTAAATGTTATAGATGGTTTGAGACATAGTGTCATAGACTCTCTCTTATTTTATGAAGACTTCGATTGTAAAGAAAAGTTTTAAATTTTCCGCTATTTTCATATGCTTTAATGTTCATGATATGCTAAGGGCTTGTATAAGACCTCCAAGAGGTTGAGTATGCCGTGTTACAACTAGGCAGTGCTCTCGGGTCGTTACATGCAGGTCCATGAAGCAGCCACATGACATGAATGTGGTGTCTGCGATAGAGGTTTTTGATGAAGAAGAAATAGGAGCAACCATTGAAGAGAGGATGGTTGTTGAGACCTTAGTCACAGTGCTGATGAATTTTGAAGCTGATTTCCGGTGTGACTATGTAGAGACCGTGAATGCTTTGCAAGGTATGGGAGCACACTCTTATGCTCCAAAGAAATTGGACCTGGACTTGAAAAATAGGCCAAGTCCTCTAGCAAAACCATCCATTGAGAAGCCACCAGTGCTGGAACTAAAATAGTTACCAGTCACCTGAGGTATATATATTTGGGAGCAAACAACACTTTACCTGTGATTTTGGCTGCACATTTGAATGATGAACAGGTTCAAACTGTGATCAAAGTGTTGATTAGGTGTAAAAGGGCCATTGGGTGGACCATTACTGACATCATCGGGATACCTCCGGGTATATGCACCCATAAAATTCAACTTGAGGAGGACTGCAGCCCAAGAATTGAACACCAGCAGAGGCTAAACCCACCTATGCAAGAGGTGGTCAATAAGGAGATCATCAAGTAGTTAGATGCTAGGGTGGTGTACCTTATTTTTTATAGTCACTAGGTCAGCCCGGTGCAGTGTGTGCCTAAAAAGGGTGGTATGACTGTAGTCGCGAATGCAAAGAATGAGTTGGTCCCACAAAGACTAGTCATTGGATGGCGAGTGTGCATGGACTACAGGAAGCTGAACTAGTGGACCTTGAAGGATCACTTCCCGATGCCTTTCATTGACCAGATGCTTGACAGGTTGGCTGGCAAAGGGTGGTACTGCTTTTTGGATGGATACTCTGGCTACAACCAGATATCAATTGCTCCTGAAGATCAGGAAAATACCACATTTACATGTCCTTATGGAACCTTTGCGTTTAAACGCATGCCATTTGGACTATGTAATGCACCAACAACATTCCAAAGGTGTATGATGTCTATCTTCTCAAACATGGTAGAGGACAGTCTGGAGGTATTCATGGATGACTTTTTGGTGGTAGGTGATAATTTTGATGATTGTTTGCTTAATCTTAGCAGGGCCCTACAGAGATGTGAGGAGGCTAACCTAGTGCAAAACTGGGAGAAGTGACATTTCGTGGTCACGGAAGGCATAGTCCTTGGGCACAAGGTGTCACAAAAGGGGATAAAGGTCGACAAGGCAAAATTGAGGTGATTGCAAAGTTGCCTCCACCTATTTGTTTGAAGGGTGTTCGAAGTTTCTCAGGACATGCTGGATTCTATAAGCGTTTCATCAAGGACTTCTCTAAAATTGCACAACCTATGTGCAAGATTTTGGAGAAAGAGGTGAAATTTGTGTTTGATGAGGCATGTCTCAGAGCCTTTGAATGCCTAAAGGAGAAGTTGATTTCTGCACCAGTGATCATTGGCCCTGATTGGGCTGAGTCGTTTGAGGTAATGTGCGATGCTAGTGTAACTGCTTTAGGAGTTGTGTTGGGGCAGAAGCTCAACAAGATGTTTCATCCTATTTACTGTTCTAGTAAGTCACTGAATGAAGCACAGCGAAACTACACAGTTACTGAACAAGAACTACTGGTTGTAGTGTATGCTTTGGAGAAATTTAGAGCTTACCTGGTGGGTACTAGAGTAATAGTCCATATCGATCATGCAGCTCTGAGGTACATCATGGCAAAGAAAGATGCCAAGCCCAGGTTAATAAGATGGGTACTACTTCTGCAGGAGTTTTATTTCGAAGTCAAGGATAGGAAAGGTTGTGAGAACCAAGTGGTTGATCACCTATCTAGGTTGAAGGCTGAAAAGAAAGAGGAATGTGAACTAGAAATCAATAATACATTCCCGGATGAGCAGGTATTAGCTGAAACTCTTGATCTTATTCCTTGGTTTGCTGATTTTGCTAACTTTCTTGTTAGTGATTTGATGCCTAAGGGGATGACATATCAGCAAAGGAAGAGGTTCCTGCATGATATGGGTAAGTATTTTTTGGATGAACCTTATCTATACAGGGTGTGTGTTGATAACATCATCGGGCGATACATCCCTGAAGCTGAGATGTTGCACATTCTAGAGGCCTGTCACTCCTCTCCAGTAGGTGGCCATCATGGAGATGCTCGGACAGCCCATAAGATACTTAAGTGTGGGTACTACTGCCCCACAATTCATCAGGATGCGATGGACATAGTAAGGAGTTGTGATGTGTGCCAGCGGCAAGGAGCTATCTCTTGGCGCCATTAGTTACCCATGACACCTATTCTGGAGGTGGAGCTGTTTTATGTGTGGGGAGTTGATTTCATGGGTCCATTTGTGAGCTCTTATGGGCAGAAGTACATATTGGTTGCAGTGGACTATGTGTCCAAATAGGTTGAGGTAGTTGTTTTGCCTGAGAATGATGGCAAGAGTGTTGCTGGTTTTCTGAAGAAGAATATTTTCTCAAGGTTCGGCACACCCAGAGCTATCATCAGTGATAGTGGTTCCCATTGCTGCAACAAGGTATTCAGTGCGCTTCTAACCAAATATGGGGTTAAACAGCACAAGATGGAAACTCCTTATCATCCACAGACTAGTGGTCAAGTAGAGGTGTCTAATAGAGAGATTAAGGAGATTTTGGCTAAAACAGTAAATGCCAACAGGACAGATTAGGCACGTAAGTTAGATGATGCTCTATGGGCATATCAGACAGCTTTCAAGATGCCTATTGGTATGTCTCCATATCAATTAGTGTTTGGAAAGGCATGTCATTTGCCAATTGAGCTTGAGCATAAAGCACTCTGGGCTTTGAAGAAACTGAACCTTAGTTGGAGTGAAACTGCAAACCTGAGACTGAATCAGATCAATGAGAAGGATGAGTTCTGGTTGAGAGCATATGAAAGGTTAGCACCGTACAAGGAGAGGATGAAGCTATATCATGATAAGCATATTGAGAAGAGAACCTTTACTCTTGGTGACTTAATGTTACTTTTCAACTCCAGATTTCGTATTGAGATCCAAATGGTCTGGACCTTTTATGGTTACTCGGGTGTTCCAATCGGGTGCTATTGAGCTTCAAAATGACAAGGGTGAGAGGTTCAAAGCCAATGGTAAGTGAATCAAGGCATATGTGGGTGTTCTAGAAGATCTAAAGATTGTGGAGAAATGTAAACTTGATGAAGTCTGAGTAATCAAGTAACCTGCGTCGCGCCATGACGTTAAATTATGTTCAGCTTGGGAGGGAACCCAAGATGTAATTGTAGTAGGTATTTTCCTTTTCCCTTATTTTTCTTTGTTTTTATAGAGTCATTGTGTGCTGATCTGTGCAGGAGAGACTGGGGTTAAAAATTGCAGGAACTAGGTGCAGATAGCTCTTCACGAGCAGCCTCACAGACCGTGGTGCTCTTCACGGGCAACTTCATGGTCCATCAATCTTAGCACCAACTTAAGGGAGCTATGGGATATTGCAAGAAAAAGGTTCATGGAAAGGTTCACGGTCCATCAAGATTTGTTCGAACCGTCTAGCCTTTCGTGAACCACAGGTAAGTAGTTTGTCCCAAGTCAGTTCCACAGACCACTATACGGGCCGTGGTGACCTTCACGGGCACTTTCACGGTCCGTCATCCATGATCCAAAATATCTGTAACTTGACCCGACTCGTGCGAAAGGAAGAATTGAAATTAAAATGTATATTAAGTTCCTAAAGTGCCAAGGGTTATTTTTTCTTCCTATTCTCTCTTCCATTACGGTTATCACAATCATAACTAGGTTTCCATCTTCCATAAGTTCTAAATTCTTAGAAAAATTGAAACCCTAGTTCTAGTGTCAAAGCATCAAAGTGTGGGTCATTATTTCTCTATGTAGTCAAACCAAAATTGTGCTCTCATTCGAAGTAAGTTTCCTAATTCACTTGTTATATGGTTAATTTTATCTATAAACAAGTTAGAACTGCTTATATTTGATCAAAATTAAGAATGATTGTGTGAGAACTGATCTTTGATGAAATCTAATTAGGAGGGTTTGATGAATTGTTGTGGGTTTATCTGAATTTTGTCTAAATTGGTTGTGATATTTTGTGGGGTAGTTGAATTTATGAAAAGCGGTGTTGATGTGGGAGTATGTGTTTGGTTAAATGAGTATTATGTTCAGTTGCCTGGTGTTTGATGGATATCAGTTTGGATTGTGTACAATTGATGATTTGTATATGGGTAGGATTGAAGTATATGTGTATTAGATGAATATTGTTCTTGTTGGCATTGTGCTTGTTGAAATTTATTAGTGTTAGTAGTTGCGTTGTGATCCTGTGTAAAAAAAAGGTTGGGTACCAGAAATATGCATTATAGTAAGTTGGGGGAGAAAATGATGGGATGAAAGGTTAAGTGTAAGATCACGAGAGGCTTCATAGACCGTGGAAGCCACCATGAGCCGTGAACCACTTGTGGACCACATTTCAATTTCATCCACCCAGTAGATAGGTTCACGAGCATGATCACGGACCGTGGTTCACTCCACGGGCCGTGAAACCGTCTGTGAACAACACTTGGTCAATCCACTCTCTCTGATAAATCCACGAGGGGTATAACGGACCGTGGTACCTACCACGGCCCGTGAGAGCTCCCATAGAGTTTACTTGTTTTGAATATTTTACTTTCTGTACTCTTTTTTTGTTCTGTATTTTGATTCCATGGCCCTTCCTAATGATAGATTGGGTGACGCCATTCATAAGGAAAGGCGTCACGATGTAATTACACAGGGGAAGTCTGAGTACCCGATAGTGTGTCATTTTACTGATTTGTGTACTAATGAACATCCTATTTCTCAGGTACTATGCCTCCAAGAAGAAAGAATCCAGTCCCACAGTCTGCACCCATTGCTTCTCAATCGAAAGGCCATAATGCTTCTGAATCTAGTAGTTCAGAGTTACAAATGAATGTTACACCTGACGATCATCCACCTCGAGCTACTAGATCCAGTGTAGCGAGGGCTATCCTCCAGGACACTCCTTCTCAGTCTAAAGAGAGAGGTAGTAGTTCTGGTAGCGGGGAGGAATCGGAAAGTAAATATGATACTGCTTTGGGAAGCCAGTCGGAAAATGGTTCGGGAGGAAGTACAGAGTCTGAAAGCGGTTCTCAGGAAAATTCAACCACCTCTCCACCTACGGTAAATACAGAAGTTGAAACTGAAGTACGGGAGAAGGCAAATGCCATAGATGAGGATATAGAGATCACTATTGATGATGCCATGGTGCTTTATGTGAACATCCATGAACCTGATCCTGCAGCGAGACAACAGTTGATTGACTGTTTCTATCCATGTGGACTGTGAACCGGTCCGAAGAATTCTTCAACAATGGTATTGTAACCAAGACTGGCAACTTCAAGAAGCGAGCAATCATGCCTGAAACTAGGGTGGTGGTAGCTGATACCCCGACATTTATCAAACATTTCAGTTTAATCATTTTGACTTGATGAACAATGCACATTGAAGCCACTTGGCCAGAGATTTTTATTCATCTTATGTAGACATATTGATGACCTTTGCTGCGGAAACGGAGACAACAAAACGTGGATAGAAAGACATTGCCAGCATCTTGGGTCCACTAAACTGAATTATGGTTTGGGGCTAATCGATAGATATTTCCGAGGCTACTATCAACAAGATGTTGCATGGCCCGAAACATACAGCACCATCCTCAGTTGACCTTTTTTAGGGCAAACATCATGCGGTCACCAGTGAGACTAAAATGGATGTTCAGAGTTCTACAGAGCGAGTCTTGCATTGGATTGCAAGGAAAATTATTGTAGATTGGGAGAATGCAGCTTGGGTGACAGGAATGCCAATACTCATTACTAAAGCATCCCTAACTTTTCCAGCCAAGGTGTGGTGGGCTGTCGTCCGTGCATAATTGAGACCTTATCTCCCTCATTGGCATATTTAGTAGCATGCCTCATGGCTGGTTACCCAGTAAATGTGAGGCGGATCATAGCGACTGAGATGAGAGATAGGGCATTAAATGAGAGAGCCGAACTTCCATTTCCCTGTCTGATAGGGAAATTGTGTAGACAAGCAAACATTCCCCTGAACAGGTTAGTTGACAGATGGGGTGAAGCATCCAGACTCACCCAGGCCTCAAAAATTAAAGATGTCGCTAACAATCTCTTTGGTGCAAAATCTGGGGATGTGGGTTCTTTAGTAGTTGCCCCTCATGTACCACTTGACATTCCACATGCTGATAGAGGGCCAGAATAAGGAGAGTCATCCCAGCCATCTACAGAGACACCACCACCACTAGCTTCCACCTCATAGGCTCCATGTACCTATGTCATTATTCCTATGATTTTTCTTGAGAAATTAGTTGCAGATCAGTGCCAAACGAGGACCTTGGTCGACCAGATTGTAAACCGGATGCCTCAGCTAATAGAGAGAGAGATATGTTAGGTGCGAAGAAAGAGATTAAAGATGAGATGCGGAACAAGATGGTTGTTTTAAAAGATAGGATTGATGGTTTGGAGAACCT
This sequence comes from Solanum acaule, assembly GCA_036250505.1. Lineage (NCBI taxonomy): Eukaryota > Viridiplantae > Streptophyta > Magnoliopsida > Solanales > Solanaceae > Solanum > Solanum acaule. Next base: position 11,448 of record JAJOOR010025425.1, on the reverse strand, counting down.
TGTACAAGATCAATTCCAGGCCGCCGGTTCAGTAGATACTGAAGAGTTCAAATCACAATTGGATGAGATGCAAACTCAGGTTGCTAAATTGGCTTAAAAGACAGTACAGGTACCCACTCTGGTCATGCCAGATTCTTTGATGCAATTGATCAATCAGGCACCCTCCACCCAATCACTTGACGATTTTTGGGGTGAACTACCCAAGAGTAAGTCCGACAAAAGGAAACACAAAGCCAGAGAATCAGGTGAAGAGATACCTGCTGACCTGTCCAGAGAAGGAAGAAGGCAAGAAAAGAAAGCCCGCAAGGCATCAAGGAAGGAAGCTAGAGAAAAAGAAGCACGTGAGCAACAACAGCGAGATACAATGTTAGCTGGAGCTTCTGGTAGTGTAGTATCTGTCCAGGTGAGTGGTAGCCAACCTGATCCTTTGCTGGTTTCTGAGAATGCACTTGTTGATAAGGGTGTCGACGCTGATCCGACTACCGACGCCTAGTGCGCCGCAGGTATGATCCCTTTTCATAGCCCTATTTTATTCATCGTTATTAACTTTGAGGGAAAAGTCTTTTTGTTTGGGGAGAGGGTGGTGAACAACCTACCATTAAAGTTGTTAGGATGAATGGAAGTTGTTTCTTTGTTTAAAGTGAAAATTATTACTGTCTTGTGTTTTTGTTGGGGTGTTGAGATGTGCAGCAGCTAATCTTTGTGACATGATTACCTTCACCTAAGATTTGACTGTTAGGATCTTTAGATGACATCTTAGATACTGACATGTTGAACATTTCTAGTTTGATAAATAAATTGGTGAACCAAGAAACTGGAGAATGTATTCTTGTGTCATGTGTGTGTGTGAGTGTTATTCGAAGTCTAACACTAGGAGCAGAAACTAGAACTTGCCCGAGTAGTCTTGCTTAAATCTGAGAATAACCAGATAGAAAAGGATCAGTAGGTCATTTTTGTTAAGCCATTAAAAAGCCAAAAATAAAATAACCAAATAAAAAGCCTATCACTTGAACCCGATTTGAGCCTAAAAATAATTTTTTGTTCTTACCCAGTAAATATCATATCCTTTGGTCTTCGAAGATACGGTGTCACAACTCAGGCCAAAAGCCTAAGTTGAGGGTGATTACAATCCGAGCAGAAAGAAGAAGTGAAAAAAAAGGTTCAACTAGTGAATATAAAAAAAATGTGAAGAAAAGAAAAGAAAAAGAAAAAAAAAATAATGGTTGCTGGGATGTGATGAAATGAAGAAAAAGAGGAAATCGCTCAGAAAAGAGTTGTGTGAAAATGAACTATTTGTAAAACCAAGGGACTAGTCACTCACGAACCCAAATATCCATTCCCTAGCCTGAGCCTATGTTACAAGCTGATAAAGTCCTACAGTGATCCTATTCCGGGTGTTTGAAACATAGAGTGTAGAAAGCAAGGGCAAGCCTAAGGTAGTTTGTTGTTAGTGTTAGAAGTTCTTTGAGAGTGTGAGCATAGTACTTAGTCCAAATTATCATGAGTGAGGGACTTCTTTGGTGTGAGGACACAGTGATTGCATTTGAGAATAGATTGTGTTAGTTGATAATTCACAGGCATAAGCATGATCGACTATGAGTAATGAGATATCATAGATTGATCCCTTTATGTTAGATTTATGGTTTTGGATACAAATTATGTTTGATATGGTTCCTGCGTAGTGTCAAAAGGGTTTGAATGATTTGAGGGTTGAATGTATTGTTTTCTTATCACTTGAGGACAAGTAATGGTTCTAAGTTGAGGGTGTTGATGTGCCGCGAAATATTGGCACATTTAATGCTTGAAAACTAAGGATTAATACTAGAATTGAGTGTATTTTTGTATGTTTTGATGTGTTTGTTGAATGTATAGACAGATTCTTTCTTGTGTGGAAAAATGAAAAAGAAGCAGAAGATAATGGTGATGAAGTGAAGACCACAAGCACCTAGACGGGTCGTGGTCCTTGTCACGAACCATGGTACAGGTCGTGAAACATTTCCAATATGAGGGCTTGGAGGAGTTGAGATTAAGTTGGGCCAAGTAAAGACCACGGCCAACCTCACGGACCGTGGTCCTCATAACGATCCGTGGTGCCACTCGTAAAGGTGAACCAATGGATGGGCAAGGAAAAGTTGAAAAAGAAAATGAACCAAGTGATGACCACGGATGACTTTACGTGCGATGGTCCTCACAAAAGTTCGTGGTGATAATCCAGTGTAGGGGCATTGTAAAGTTGAAGAGGAAGTTGATCAAGTGAAGACCACAGACAACTACACGGACTGTGGTCATCATCACAAGTCGTGGTGGTGTCCGTCGTGATGATCCAGTGCACAAGTCTTGAAGATCCTGTCTTGGGTGAATCCAAGTGATGACCACCAAGGGATTCATGGACCGCGAAGCCCTTGATGAGTCGTAGAGCTGTTTGTGAAGCTGCTCACATTTCAGTCCTACTTCAAATAGGACTCTTTTTAAAACACTATTTTTGAATTAATTAGGTCGTCTTTTATGTTTTTATCTTATCTTACCTTGAACGATGAACAAGTTTCCATTATTCTCAGTTTATGATTTTCGATTTGAACATTGAATTAAGTTCGAAGTTTAGATTTTTGATGCTTGAATTATCAAAGTGGCTTGTTGATTGCTTATTCTCGTAAGTACTTTCTAAACATATTTTTGTTTGATATTTCTACATGGTTACGTGAAATCATGGGTGGCTAAATACCACAACTGGGATTGTGGGATCTATGACGTAAAACCAAAGTGTAATTCCGTAAAACGAGTGATAGGCAATTTATGTTTGCAAATTGTATTCTAGCTTTCATTAGCTGTTTATTCTGATGAGTGCACGCATTGGAATGAGCCTGTATCTATTATTGTTCGAGAGAAGAATAATAGCTAGGAAAAAGCTAAGTTAACTAGAAGAAATGGAGTCAAAGTTTGAGTTCGAGAGAAAAAAACTTTAACACCATTGTAAACAAAGGTAAAACTAGTAACACTCTGGGACCGAGAGGACTTGAGTGAACATTATCTGATTAGACTGAGAAGTATCAGATATATCTAACTCGTTTGCATTTGTAGAGATAAATTGCATGAACTTAACTATGGAAGAACAGTAGGTGTAACGTTATGGTGAACACAATCCTGGTTTCTTTTAATCAATGTAACAACTTGTGAACTGAAAACTCTATTAATTGTTAATCTGGATTTTGATTACAACTCTTAGTTACTAGAACATCACAACTAAACCCATTTTACTTTCCGTAATTGTTTCTTTAGGAAATAATAACAGCATTTGAGTAAAACACGACAGTGAAATCATTTATGTAAAGAAATTCTTTGGGGGATCGACCTCAACTCACGTTGAGTTCTATAAATTGACTTCGACCTTTTATATCTCTTAATTAAGGTGTAAGTTTGGACGTATCACTTGCACGTGTCTTTCATATCATACCTCCACGAAGAGTTGTCAGAGGTCGTCCGGCTAGAAGGAATGTTGAACCACACCAATAAGGGGTACCTAATGCACCAGAAGTGCAACCCCAAGGAGAGGTCACCAATGCTGAGTTTCGTGAGACCATCCGAATGTCGAGCTAAGTTGTGACACACCAAGCTGGGCAACAGAGAGAGAATTGTCAGGAAGTGGCTGATACTTCTACAGTCTGTGAGTTCTTAATGATGAATCCTCCAAGCTTCACAGGTTCAAGTGTCACTAAGGACCCAAAAAACTTTGTTGAGGAGCTTCAGAAGGTTTTTGAGATCATGCATGTTGCCAATGCTGAACGAGTGAAACTAGATGCATATCAACTGAAGAGTGTTTCCAGGATATGGTCTGACCAATGGAAAAAGAATAGGGTTGAGGATGCGCCAATAGTGAGTTGGGATGTGTTTGAGAGTGCTTTCATGAGGCGTTTCTTTCCCCGTGAATTGCAAGAGGCAATGATAAGAGAGTTTCTCACCCATAAGTAGGAGTGTATGAGTGTTCATGAGTACAGTCTGAAGTTCACACAACTTTCCCGCTAGGCTCCGGAGATGATTGCTGACATGAGGAGCATGATGAGTTTATTCGTTGCTGGGTTGTCTCGACTGTGAAGCTAGGAAGACAAGGAAGCTATGTGATGAGTCCAAGATTTGACTCATTTAGGGCTTTATTTGTATAGTTTTATTGTCTACAAATTCTTATTGTGTGCCAATAATTGATGTAAAATCCTTGATTTTCAGGATTATGAATTAAGGAGCAAAGCAAGGACACTGAGTTGCAAAAAGGAACAAAGCGAGCTAAAAGAAGGAAGAAAAGAGAGCCAGGTGATCGCCAAGTCCATTTGGCGAGTTGCCGAGTGGCCATTTGACTGCCTAAAGTTCTAGGGTGCCAAGGCCTGAACGGAAGAACCAAGTTGGCGAGAGAAAGGAGCAGTCGGTGGATCGCCGAGTGGTTCTGCGATGTAGTGTTGGATCACCCAAAGTTACAGACCTGGAGGATGCTGAAGGTCAAGGTAGAAAGGCGATGGAATTGAACAAAGGGTGGATCGCTGAGTGGATCAGCGAGCCCGACTTACTGCGTCAAGTGGCACTTCACAACACATTTTTGGTGACTATAAATACATTTTTGAACATTTAGTTTAGTATCTTTTATTTATCCTTGAATCATTATTCATTCTGAATAGTGCATGTATTCATAATTTTCTTAGTTTTGAACTGTGAGAGAAGTTTTCTTTAGCTTTGAAGAATTGAAGTTTTTTACTTTTGAGAAATTAGAAGTGGGTCTTTGAGATTCTTCGATTTGGACCTTTGTAAAGACAAAATCAATATTACCCAGTTGATGGAAACTCAATTTGGTAATGATTTTTATCTTTTTATGATGTCTAGCTATAACCCCAATTCTTAGGGTGTGATTATGTGATTATGGGCTGATTTAGTTTATGTGTATTGCTAATTGTTAGTTTCAATGATGTTTAGAAGTGAGTTCAATCATTAATTATGGTTTAATTTAAGAATTGTAGTTGCAAATGCAGTTCTACCCTTGTGTTTTTTGCTTGCTCGAGAGAGAGAGGGGTTTTAAAACTAAGATAATTGATTAATGGTCTGTGGGTATTGGGTTGTCATGGGTTCAACTCTAGAGAGTGAATCCTAAACCCTTTTCCACACATTCAGCTTGAGAGAGTGAATGGACTAAAGTGTAAGTTGTTCTTATTTTGCATGTTTGTCGATGTTCGAGAGTAATCAACTTGATTCGGGGTAAATTGTGCGATAGAAAGTTTAGCTCTTCTATAGTCTAGCTTACTCACTAATATCAGGTTATTTTCTAATAGTTGCAATTACCATTTTTCTGCATTATCCTATAATCAAATCACATCCCAAGAACCCGTCTCATTATTGTTATTCTGTATTGTTTACTGCTGTTGTAGTTGATAATTGAAACCAAAACCCCCTTATTTGACATTCGTGTCACCCTCTGATTTGAATGATGTTTGTATTCGATAATGTCTATTCCTATGACTGATTTGACCATGTTCACACTTTAATATTGACTCTTAAAAACATACTGCTCCCTGTGGGATTCGACCCCAATTTATTTAGTTGGGTTATATACTGATTAACGATTGTTGACGCTTAGAATTGGATGAAGTGTCTTTGATAGCGTTATTTAATAAAAATGGCACCATTGTCGGGGAGTGGTGTTGGTTAAGATTCTTTGGTTAAGTTGAATTTTGTTCTTTTTAGTCATAGTTGAATCTACTTACTTTTAGTTTTGATTTTGTATGTTGCTGGTTTAGAACAGAAGAAATGAGTATGTCTTGTAGCAACGGTGACCCAATGGACCACCCTCCTTTGAGATTGATGAGTCTTAGGGATAACATCCTTACTTTCAGGCAATTGGTGGGTGAGTCAATCCATGAGTTGTGGCTGAGATTTAAGACACTATTGTTGCAATGCCCAACTCATGGAATTCTAGAAAAAATGTTACAGGACTGCTTCTATAGAGGTCTTGGTCTTAAGAACAGAGGAGTGGCTGACCAAATTTCTCCAAGTGGTCTCACACGACTACCTTATGCAATAGCAACCCAACTCCTTGATCATATGGCCAAGACCAACAATGACACAGAGAAGGCCAGGTCTTGGCCACACTGTTGACTCAGCTGGATCTCTTGGTGAGAAAGATCAAGGAATTGGAAGTACCGTACCAAAAGAAAGATAGGTACATTCCCCCTCATGAGCATGGAAAGTCCAAGGAGTACGAGGGTGGACAAGTAGAAGAGATACTCTCACTCATTCCACACAAAGTCGAAGAACATGACAGAGTGTTGAACGAGATAAAAGAGAATGCCTCACTGCTGAATTAGATGACCGCTTCCCATTCCATATATATTCAGCTGCTGGAGACCCAAATAGGTCATGTGTTGTCTCATATCAACCCCAGGAGTGAAGTCTGAGTAGGGAATTGTGTTGAGCCACGATGTTAACTAAGGCGTTTCTTGGGAGGCAACTCAAATTTTATTGCTTTCTCTTTGTGTTTGAAATAATCGTGTGTTGATTTTGCAGGTTGAAGTGTAAAATGTGTTTGAAAAATGCAGGTTGGCAAGCAAAAGGCCTAGTCGGCGACTCACCAAAATGGTTGGCGAGCCCGACTGGGATCGCCGTTGGACTCAAGAAATTCTAAGGTTCGAGTTTGTAAACTCGGCGAACCCATGGACAAGTCGGCGAATAACCGAACAGGTTGGTGATCCCGACTTAGTCCGCCATTTGGACCCCCACATTAACTGGAGGTCCTGTAAAACTCAGCTAGGTAATTGACCACTCAGCGTGTCGCCGAGTGGTTTGGCGAGAAAAATTAATGTCGCCGAAAGGGCGAGAACTGAACGGTTTTAAAATGCCAAAGGTTTAAAAGTTCAAACTCTTTCACATTTCCTCACTTTTTAAAATTCCACAATCACACCCGCACTATATTTTCTACATTTTCATACTATTACCACTTTTTATTGTCGTTGATCTGTGTTCGGAGTTGGATTCTTTGCCGCCTAGCTTTTAAAATCATATATTCGACATAAAAGGTTGGTTTTCCGAACCCCGAACTCATAATTAGCATTCGAACTCATTTGCAATTGTTTTGATCTTAGTGATGTGTGTTGGGCCTCTTTGAAATCATATGTTTATGTGTTTGCCTGCCTATTTTAATTTTGATATCACGCTTGAATGCCTAAGTTGTTGATTTCCCGAGTTTCGTGCCTTAAAATTGATCTAAATTGATTGGGTTGTGCTTAATTTTTGTTGGGTCTAGTCGGGTGAAGTTTGAGTAACCCATAATTGTGCTAAATGATGTACTTTGCCTGATGATGGAGCGTTTGACGTCATTCTTAAGGGTTTAAGTCGTCAAATGGCCAAATTTGGCCAAACTGAGAAAAGTGTGAGTACCCCGGTGGCATGGGTCTTATGGTTCTAAGTTTAATTGAATGAGTGCATGGTTTGATTTTGTTTTTGGGAGCTGCGGGGTTGATTTTGGAAGTCGGGGTGGAAAGTAGGCATGTTGGGCAGTTTGGTGAGTTGGGTTAATCTCGCCGAACCACTCAGTGGTTCGCCAAATCTCCCTCGATCGCCTTTAATTTCATGCTATTGTTGAGTGTGGGTTCTGTAACTTTCGGTGAGATGCCTGAGTTCGCCGAGTGCACTCGACAACTCGCTGAATGCCTTCTTTGATCGCCCTTTCTGTGCCCCTAACCCCCAAAATGCACTGTAACTTTTGTCGGGCTAGTCGATGCTCACCGAATGTTGTCGGTGATTCACCGAAAGGTCCCTCCCATTGTCGACATGCCAATTTTTCTGGAAAATTTTGAGCCAATCCTTTCGGCGAACCTGTTCTAGCTCGCCAAAGTGATTCGGCGACTCGCCGATCGGTTCAATGAGTCTATCTTCAATGTGATGTCTGTGATTTTTATTGAACTGTTTCTAAATTTTCGTGATATTTTTGCAGATATGGCTAGACCTAAAGTGGCAAGTAGAGACATACCGCCACGCAAGAGGGCTAAGGGAATCAAAATCAATGAGGATGCGGCTGCATCCCAGGCAAAGGCAGCCAAACTTCCTACCACATGTGGGAAGGGAAAAGGGAAAGGCAAAGCACCTGCTCCTGTGTCACCGGAGGTCAGCTTTGACAGTGACGAAATCTATGCCACTCACCTGACCACTTCTGAGAATGAGAAAGAGCACCAGGAACATCACATTGCAACTTCTGAGCCTGAATATGAGCTACTATCAGCCCAGAGAGCGGATCTGCATTTCAAGAGGATAAATGATCTGTCTAGGATCAGGACTCCCTAGGACACTGCTTCTCCTCCCGCTCCAGCACAGGTTGTGGTCGTCGCACCACCAGTACAGGGTCCTCCTCCTCGATCTATGAACAGACTAAAGACTGAGGGGCTGAGGACTAATATAGAGGAAAAGAGGTTGTCTATTGATGGAGTCATAGATAGATACCCGAAGATCATGAGCTGCTTGAGATCCCACAAGTTCCAGCTATTCACGAAACCCTGTGGTCCTTATGTTCCTAATTGGGTACGAGAATTCTACAATGCCTACGGAATCCTGGTGCCACAAGGGAAAAAGCAGGCCGCCAAATTCAAGCCGGTATACTATGTGGTTGTCATGGGAAGAAAAGTAAAGTGTGATAGTGATGCTATCAATGCAATCCTGGTATGTTTAACAAGAATTGAGGATGACTGTCAATACAAGATCAGGACAAAAACACTGGAGAATATGAAAAGGTGGTTGGCTCCTCTGATATCTGACGGTACTCCCAAGTGGATCGAGGTTGGAGCACCCATTGAAAAGAAGGACCTCAATATAGCAGCAAGGTTCTGGTTTTGCTTCATCAGCAGTACTATCATGCCATCCCAGAACAAGTCGATTCTCCGCCACACAAAAGCAGTCTTTCTTGGTTGCATCAATACTGGGACAAGGCTGAACTTGGGGATGATCATTGCACATGAGATGGTCATGAGGGCCAAGCAGCGCCAAACCTCTCTACCTTTTCTGGTGTTGATTACCGAGCTGTACAAACAAGCTTGGGTGCCTCAAGATAAGAAGAAGGATGTGGAAGTGATTCCCACATCTTCTACCGACATTCGGAGGATTGAGGCAGAGTACTTGAAGGATGAGGCAGAGAAGAAGAAGGCAGCCCCGGTGGACACATCCCCGGTTGTAGTTGCTGATGTATTACCTGCATAGGCACCTTTGCCCACTCTGATCCCTGAACCTTCAAGTATATCTAGCACTGCCGCTTCCATGATGCCTAGTTTCTCTACAGCTTCTTTGCCTCCTAGATCTGGTATTGCTGCTGCTGATTATGCCCGACCTCCACTCACCTAGGCTGCATTACTACGGATGGGGAAGCTACCCCATTTTACTGATAGGAGTGCCTCCAGGCTAGAGACCACCATTCTTGGCATGATCGAGAGGGTCCTTGTTGATGTTGTGACACCCTTGAGTGTGACTATTGATGTCCTTATGGCACGGATAGCGGTGTGTGAGTGAGACCAAGGGGCCACTGATGAGGTGATGGCCCTAAAGGCTGTTGTTGCTGTGTTGAGGAGAGATATGGACCAGCTGAAGTCCACCGACATGTCGATGATTTTTAGGATGGTGGAGATCCCTGATATGCTAGTTGATCCAGATATGCCTCCGGCTACCACCGAAGATGAGGTTCGAACTGAGGAGGTAGCTGCTGCAGAGTGTGAGACTGAGACCAATGAGGAGCAACTAGGTGTTGATGATGAGGCTTCGTATGAGAGCCTTACAAAGACTGAGGAGGCCTTGGTAGAGTCAGTTGTGCAGATCTCTTTGGCAGACACTCCCTTGGCTGACCCTAGTAGTGTTAGCAGTGATGATGTGACACTGGGCACTGATGCCCCGACAGATGGAGCGACTGTGTAGACATGATCTTCTTTACCTCCCCCTCTGTCATTTCTATTGATTTTTAGTGTTTATATTGCATTTGAGGACAAATTTATTTTTGTTTGTGATGGGGTGAGGTATTTCCATACCTACCTCTTATGATTATTACTTTTGTTTATATATATATATATTGGGCTTTGTGCTGAAAAGTGTATTTTGACATTGTTTTGTGGATGTTTGAGCTTGTGGCTCCATATTTTGAATGCAAATTGTTTTTGGACCCTTCTGGAAAAAAATTGCGACCTCTTGGTTAGGTTTGAATGTGGTTTTTCTTGTACAAATTCGACTGTGGGTCACGATCAATACCAATGACTTGAATAATGCTCTTAATAGAACAAAAAATGAATGTGCGGCTACGATAAGGCCAAATGAAGTGGCATAGATAATATGTGAACTTTTTGCATCTCGTTGTGACTAGCCGATTATCGAGTGAGTCTCTTGTGATTAAAATTGCACACTAGCGAAAGTGTGGAGTCTTGTTTGATATTGGTACCAATGCCTTGTGTGATGAGCTTACCGTGAACCTTGTATGATGATACCTATAATTTGCCCCGTTGGTCCGGTTGACTAAGTGATGTAAGCTCTTGAAATGATCTTAAGCAACAATTTTGAAGAGTGAAATAATTTGACATTATACCTCTTTCTTGGCCAACCTTGTGAGTGTGTGAACTTTGCTTGAACACCCTTTGAGCCTTATCCTTTTCTTGGAAGAAACTTGATGCAATTGTAACCCCTCTTTATCCCTTCACCCATAATCCTCATGAATGTGGTTTGTTTGAATAGCCAACTTAGGACAAAAGCCTAAGTTGAGGGTGTGGTGAAAAGAGAAGGTAAATCAAAAAGTGCAAAAAAGTTCCCCTTTGATCCATGGTTTTGAAAAAAGATAGAACCCCTCCATATAAAAAAAAAAGAGAATGAAAGAAGAAAGAAAAAGAAAAAGAAAGAAAAAGTTTTGAAATAAAGTAGTGAAAGTTGCAAAAGAAAAATGTGGTGTCCAGTAGTCCATGAGGAGTGCATAATGGGGTGAATTTAGAGCATGAATGAGAATGTTGAAGAAAAGGATAGAAAGTGTTGTTAATACCACATTTCCTGAGGATAGCAACCACTGAGCCTAAATGACCAAACATTTACACTCAGCCCCGTCACATGCCTTGCAAAAATGATACGCTAAAACTACACTTCCCTAAAGGAGCATAAGCGATCGTTATCAAGTAAAGAACCCAACTTGTAGGTTGGGGTCGATCTCATGAGGAAAATGGTTTAGACTTTACTTTAACCAACAATTATATTCAATTAGTCAAATTACTTCCAGAAACAAGTAATTAAAGGGGGGGGGGGTTGTAAAACAAATCTTGAGAATTCAGTAAGTAATCAGTGAATAAAAGTCAATTTTGGTTGTTATCAAGATGAGAGAATTAACTAGGGTATACGTGTTCCCCACAAGCTCATAATGCAGTAATCCTAGTAATAGCAATCCTTTCCTAGTGTACTACATGCAAAGTGATA
>JAJOOR010025424.1:0-19969 GCA_036250505.1 Solanum acaule | reverse complement strand
TCCAAGGGCTTTCCAAACATAACTGGAACTACTCCTGGATCATCCTGAGCTAGGAGTTATGACTGCTCAAAGTTGGCCAAAAACTCACTGATTTCCACCCTTGGCCGAATTTCCAGATTCTGAATTTTTTTCCAAAAATGACTACTTCCAATTTCAAGCTTCTTCATATTCATTTTAAATTGTCGGATGTTACACCTATCAAGGTTGGAGGTTGTAAAGAAAGAGGAACTCGAGCTTGACATAAATGATTTGTTCTCGGATGAGCAGGTATTAGCCGCTACTCTTGATCTTATTCCTTGGTTTGCTGATTTTGCTAACTATCTCGTTAGTGATTTGATGCCTGAGGGGCTTACTTATCATCAAAGGAAGAGGTTCCTCCATGATGTGGGTAAGTATTTTTGGGATGAACCTTATTTGTACAAGGTGTGTGCTGACAACATCATCAGGATATGTGTTCCTGAAGCTGAGATGTTGCATATTCTAGAAGCATGTCACTCTTATCCGGTAGGTGGTCATCATAGAGGTGCTCGGACAGCTTAAAAGATACTTTAGTGTTGGTACTACTGGCCAACAATTATCAGGATGTGATGGATGTAGTGCGGAGTTGTGATGTGTGCCAGCGACAAAGAGCCATCTCATGGTGCCATGAGTTACCCATGACACCTATTCTAGAGGTAGACCTATTTGATGTGTGGGGAATCGACTTCATGGGCCCATTTTTTTGAATTCCCATGGGCAGAAGTACATATTGGTTGCAGTGGACTATGTGTCCAAATGGGTTGAGGCAGTTGCTTTGCTTGAGAATGATGGTATGAGTGTTGCTGGTTTTCTGAACAAGAATATATTCTCAACGATTCGGCACACCTAGAGCTATCATCAGTGATGGTGGTTCTCATTTCTACATTAAGGTATTCAGTTCTCTTCTGGCTAAATATGGAGTTAAACAACATAAGGTAGCAACACCTTATCACCCACAGACCAGTGGCCAAGTGGAGGTCTCCAACAGAGGAATTAAAGCAATTCTGGCTAAAATGGTGAATGCCAATAGGACAGATTGGGCATGGAAGTTAGATGATGCTCTATGGGCATATCAGGTAGATTTCAAGATGCCTATTGGTATGTCTCCATATCAATTGGTGTTTGGTAAGGCATGTCATTTTCCGATTGAGCTTGAGCATAAAACACTCTGGGCTTTGAAGAAGCTGAACCTTAGTTGGAGCAAAACTGCAAACCTGAGGTTGGATCAGATCAATGAGATGTATAAGTTCCGTCTGATAGCCTATGAGAGGTCTGCACTATATAAGGAGAGGATGAAGCTATATCATGACAAGCATATTGAGAAAAGAAGCTTTACTCCTGGTGACTTGGTGTTACTTTTCAATTCCAGGCTTCGTCTATTTCCAGGAAAGTTGAGATCCAAATGGTCTGGACCTTTTAAGGTAACGCATGTGTTTCAGTCAGGTGCTATTGAGTTGGAAAATGATAAGGGCGAGAGGTTCAAAACCAATGGCCAGCGAATCAAAGTAAACTTCGGTGTTCTAGATGATGTGAAGATTGTGAAGGAATGTAAACTTGATGAAGTCTGAGTAATCAAGTAACTTGCGTCGCGTCGCGACGTTAAATTGTGCGCTGCTTGGGAGGCAACCCAAGATGTAATTGTAGTAGGTATTTTCCTTTTTCTTTATTTTCCTTTGTTTTTATATAGTCACTGTGTGTTGATGTGTGTAGGAGAGAATGGGTTATAAAGTGCAGGAGCTGGGTGCAGACTGTTTTTCATGTGCAGTCTCACGGAACGTGATGCCCTTCATGGGCACTTTCATGGTCTATCAATTTCAGGACCAACCTAAGGGAGCTACTGGAAATTGCCATAATAAGGTTCACAGAAGGGGTTCACGGCCCATCAAGACTTGTACGGACCGTCTAGCCTCTCGTGAACCACATGTAAGACGTTTGTCCCCAGGTCAGTTCCAGGACCATCGCACGGACCCTGGTGACCTTCACAGGCACTTTCACGGTCCTTCGTCCACAACCCAGTCTAACCAATACCCAACCCTACTCACGCAAAAGGTATAATTGAAATTAAAGTGTATATAGGTCTTCCAAAGTGCCAAGGGTCAATTCTTTTCTCTTCTTCTCCACTATAATGGTTATTAATCATACAACTAAGAGTGTGCATCTGTAAAATTGCCAATTGTCATCCTAGAATCGAAGCCCTAGTTTGAATTTGTCAAGGGATTCAACTCAACAATTCTCTTCTTCTTTTTTAGCGAAAGTTTTATCTAATTTCGAAGTAAGTCTTTCTAACAATTTTTATAAGTTAATCTTGTCGAAAAACAAGCGGGATATACTTTGAATTAGTCGATTGTACCTTTATGATGAACTACCATTGTTGATGTGAAATTATTTTGGGTTGGTTAAAACTGGATGCATTTGATTGTTGTGGATTGGTTTGAATTGTGTAACTCTGATGATTTTTATGTGGGTATGATTAAGGTATATACGTGTTTGGTTGGATGAGTATCGTGTTTGTTGGCAGTGTGCTTGTTGAAATTCAATGATGTTAATAGACTTATTGTGATCTTGTGTGAAAATAGGGATACTTGTTGAAGATCAGTTGAATTAATATTTTTCTTGTGTGGGGATGATAGCAGTAGGTTGAAATTATGTTTTTATAAATTGGTTGCGATTGATATGTTAGTTGAATTTATTTAGCAAATTGGTGATGTGTGGATATGTGTTGGGTGTGATCCTGTGTAAAAATGGGAGTTTGGTGCTGTAAATTTGTAATATAGTGAATGTGAGGAAGAAGATGACTACAGAAATGGCCAAGTGTAAGACCACAATAGGTTTTACGGACCGTGGAAGCTACCACGAGTGGTGAAACCAATCGTGGACCACACTTGAATTTCTTCCACCCATCAGTTAAGTTCATAACCAGTATCACGAACCATGGTTCACTTCACGGGCCATGTAACTGTCTGTGAACAGTACTTGGTAAACCTCCAGTTGCACACTAAGTCTGTGATAAATCCACAATGGGTTTAACGGACTGTGGTACCTACCACGGCCCGTGAGAGCTTCCATAGAGTGTACTTGATTTGTAAAATTTAATTTTTTTGCATTTTTATTTTCTGTCATTTTTTTTAATTATATGGCCGTTTCGAATGATAGATTGGGTGACGATATTCTTAAGGAAAGGCATCACGATGTAATTAAGCAGGGGAAGTCTGAGTACCCGATAGTGTATCACTTTATTGATTTGCATAACTAATGAGTTTGTGATTCTCAAGTACTATGGCTCCCCAAAGACAGAACACAAACAAACATGCCCCTCTCACTACCTTTGAGTCAGAAGGTCACAATGACTTTGAGTCCAGTAGTTCTGAGGTGCAAATAAGTTTCACACCTGAAGATCACCCACCTCGAGACACTAGATCTAGAACAACAATAGCCATTCTCCAGGACACTCCTCCCCAGTCTGAAGAGGGAGGCAGTCATTCCGGTAACAGTGAAGAATTAGGTAGTGAATCTAACCATGGTTCAGGTGGCCAGTCTGCTGATAATTTGGGGGACAATGCAGAGTATGAAAGCGGTTCTTATGATGATGCTACAGTACACATAGTAGCTGAAACTGGAGAACATGAAGAGGCAGATACTGTAGGAGAAGATGAAGAGATCACCACCGATGACACCATGGTGATGTATGTGAATATCCATGAACCTGATCTCGTAGCGAGACAATAGTTGATTGAATGTTACCATTGCATATGGACTGTGAATCGGTCCAAAGATTTCTTTAACAATGGGATTGTCAACAAGTTTGGAGTCTTCAAATATAGACCAATCATACATGAGACCAGAGTGGTGGTAGATGACATCAAAGCATTCCCAGACAATTATTGGACATTCCAGTTTCATCAGTTTGATTGGATGGACAATTCACCTGGAGAATACTCTAGCCACCTAGCTAGAGAATTTTATTCATCTTATGCAGCTTCATTGATGAACTTTGTTGTGAAAACAGAGATTACAAAACGTGGACAGAAGGACATTGCTATGACCTGAGGTCCACTCAACTCAATTATAGTTCGAGGAAAATCGATAGATATCTCTGAAGATACTATTAACAGAATGTTGCATGGCTCGAAATACTCTGCACTAGGTTCAGTTGGCCTTTTTAAGGGCAAACATCATGAGGTCACCAGTGATACTACAATGGAGGATCAGAATTCTTGAGAGTGGGACTTGCGATGGATTGCGAAGCAAATTGCTGTAGATGGGGAGAATGCAGTTTGGGTCACAGCTACGCCAACACTCATTACTAAAGCTTCAATATCTTTTTTCGGCCAAGGTTTTGTGGGCTGTTGTCCGTGCGCAATTGAGACCGACAACTAATGATAACACCTTGTCTCCTTCATTGGTAGCATGCCTCATTGTTGGTTACCCAGTTAATGTGGGGCGAATTATAGCAACCGAGATGCGAGACAGGGCACTAAACGAGAGAGGCGGATTTCCATTTCCCTATCTGATAGGGAAATTATGTTGCCAAGCGAACATTCCTCCAAACAGGCTGGTTGACAGATGGGGTGAAGCATTCAGACTCACCCAAGTTTCTAAGATCAAAGATGTCACGAACCATTTCTTTGGTGTGAAATCTGCAGCTGTAGGTATATTAGTTGTTGTCCCTTATGTACCAGTTAACATCCCACATGCAGATAGAGGTCCAGAAGAGGGAGAGTCATCACAGCCTTCCACAGATATACCACCACCTCAAGTTTCAGCCTCCCAGGCTCCAGGTACCTTTGTAACTATCCCTATGCTATTTCTTGAGAAATTGTTTGCAAATCAGCGCCAAACCAGGACCTTGGTCGACCAGATCGTCAACCAGATGCCTCAACTAATACAATGAGATGTGTTAGCTGCAAAGAAAGAGATTAAAGATGAGATGCGGAAGGAGCTGGTTGTCTTAAAAGACAGGATGGATGGTTTGGAGAACCTTGTCCTAGATCGATTCCAGGCCGCCGGTTCGATAGATACTGAAGAGTTCAAATCACAGTTGGCCGAGATACAAACTTAGGTTGCTAAATTGGCTGAAAAGCCAGTCCATGTAGCCACTCTGGTATGTGAGATTCCTTAATGCAACTGCTAATTTAGGCCCCCTTCACTCAATCAATTGACGATCTCTAAGGTGAACTACCCAAGAGTAAGTCGAGCAAGAGGAAACACAAAGCTGGAGAATCTGATGAGGAGCTGCCTGCTGACTTGTCTAGAGAGCAAAGAAAGCAACACAACAACAGCGTGATGCAGCGTTAGTTGGAACTTCTGGTAACGGAGTACCTCTCCGGGCGAGTGGAAGCTAGCTTGATCATATGTTGAGTTCTGAGAGTGCACCCGTTGATAACGATGCTGATGCTGAGCTGACTACCGGTGCCTAGAGCGCCGTAGGTATGACTCCTCCTCACAGCCCTGTTTGGTTTCTCTATTGACTTTGAGGGCAAAGTTGTTGTTTTTATGAAGGGGGTGGTGAACAACCTACCGTTCTAAGCTATTAGAAGGAATAGAGGTTGACTCTGTGTTTACTATGAAAACCTGGTTTCTTGTGTTTGTGTTGGTGTGTTGAGCTATGCAACAACTGTATGTAATGATTACCTTGATATGAGATTTGACTGTTAGGATCTTTAGATGACATCTTAGATACTTACATGTTGAACATTGCTAGTCTGATAAATAAATTGGTGAACCAAGAAGCTGGAGAATGTAGTCATGTGTCATGTGTGTGAGTGTTGTTTGAAGTCTAACACTAGGAGTAGAAACTAGAACTTGCCCGAGTAGTCTTGCTTAAATCTGAGAATAACCGAATAGAAAAGGATCAGTAGGCCATTTTTGTTAAACCATATAAAAAAAAAAGCCAAAAATAAAACAACCAAATAAAAGCTTATCACTTGAACCCGATTTGAGCCTAAAAGTCAGTTTTTGTTCTTACCCAGTAAATATCATATCCTTTGGTTTGCGAAGATACTATGTCACAACTCAGGCCAAAAACCTAAGTTGAGGGTGATTGCAATCTGAGCAGAAAGAAGAATTGAAAAAGAAGGTTCAACCAGTGAGCTGAGTGCATATAAAAAAAGAGAAAAAAGTGTGAATAAAAGAAAAGAAAAAGAAAATAATGGTTGCTGGGATGTCCTGAATTAAAGAAAAAGAGGGAATCACTCAGAATAAAGTTGTGCGAAAATGAGACATTGGAAAACCAAAGGACTAGTCACTCACGAACCCAAATATCCATTCCCTAATCTGAGCCTATGTTAAAAGCCGATAAAGTCCTACAGTGATCCTATTCTGGGTGTTTGCAAGATAGAGCATAGAAAGCAAGGGCAAGCCTATGGTAGTTTGTTGCTAGTGTTAGAAGTTCTTTGAGAGTGTGAGCGTAGTACTTTGTCCCAATTATCATGAGTGAGGGACTTCTTTGGTGTGAGGACACAGTGGTTGCATTTGAGAGTAGATTGTGTTAGCTGATAATTCCCAGGCATAAGAATGATCGACTGTAAGTAATGAGATGTCATATATTGATCCTTGCATGTTAGATTCATGGTTTTGGATACAAATTGTGCTTGATATGGCTGTTGCGTGGTTGCAAAAGTGTTTGAATGATTTGAGGGCTGAAAATATTATTTTCTCATCACTTGAGGACAAGTAATGGTTCTAAGTTGAGGGTGTTGATGTGCCGCAAAATCTTGGCACATTTGATGCTTGAAAACTAAGAATTGATACTGGAATCGAGTGTATTTATGTAGAAATAATGAATTTGGTAGTGTTTGTATAGGTTAAATAGGTGGATGTGAAAGATGAAAGAAAAGAAGGCTGCTATAATCAAATGCCAAGTGAAGACCACGAGCACCTAGACAGGTCATGGTCCTTGTCACGAACCGTGGTGCTGGTCGTGAAGCTGGACCAGTGAATGGGAAAGGAAAAGTTGAAAAAGGAACTTAACCAAGTGAAGGCCACAGACGACTTCATGAGCCATAGTCCTCACAATGGCCCGTGGTGCATGTCGTGGTAATGATGCAGTGAAGGGGCTTTGGAAAGTTGAAGAGAAAAGTTACCAAGTGAAGACCACGGACAACTACACGGCCCGTGGTCATTGTCACGACCCGTGGTCCATGTCCTGGTGATGACACAGTGTGTAGGTCTTGAAGAACCTGCTTTGGGGGAATCCAAGTGAAGACCACGAAGGGCTTCACGGACCGTGAAGCCCTTGACGGGTCATAGAAGTGGGTGTGAAGGGCCCGACAATACAGTCCTACTTCGAGTAGGACTCTTGAACATTTACGGGAAATAATGAGTGGTTAAACACCACAACTGGGGTTGTAGGGTCCATGACGGAATTCTAATTGTGATTTCATAAAAAGAGTGAAAGGCAATTTGTGGTTACAAACTGTAGTTTAGTTTTCGTTATTCATGTATTCTGATGAGTGCACACATTTGAATGAGCATGTATCTGTCATTTGTTTGAGAGAAAAATGATAGTTAGGAAAAAGATAAACTAATCTAACTAAATGGAGTCAAAAATCAAGTTCAGGAGAAAAGAACGGTAACACCATTGTAGGCCAGGGTAAATCGTGTAACACTCTATGACGGATAGGACTTGAGTGAAGATTATCTGAGTGGACTGAGAAGTGTTAGATATAGTTAACTCGCATGTAGTTTGTAGAAGTAAGTTGCCTGAAACTCAATTACGGAAGAACATTAGAAGCAACGTTATGGGGAACACAATCCTAGTTTCAGTTAATTATTGAAAAAACTTCGAAACTGATATTTTGTTAATTGTTAAATTAGACTTTAGTTTGGATCTTTGGTTACCAAAGCGTTAATGCTATTACTTTCTGTAATTGTTTATTTCGGAAATAATAATGACATTAGAGTAAAATGTGATAGTGAAATTATTTATGTAAACAAATTCTCTGTGGGATCGACCTCAACTCACGTTGAGTTCTGTAAATTGGCTTCGACCTCAACTCACGTTGAGTTCTGTAAATTGGCTTCGACCGTTTATACCTCTTAATTGAGGTGTAAGTTTTGACGTATAACCTACGGACCGTAGGTGAGGGTCAATAGCTATTTAAGCAAAAAATGTTTTTGGATCAACTTCAAACGGTCATATCTTTTAGCACAAAATTAATTAGGTGGCCCATGATATATCAAATTAAAGATAATTGAATTCTCTTTCCAAACCCATCGATTTTTCTAAAATCCAAGCTCAGAGTAAAAAGTTATGGTCATTTTAGTGAAGCCCTTTCAGGCATAGCATGAACGACGACCCCAAATGACGATTGGTAGTTGAAACGATGGCCCATCAGTCCTGTAGTAGATGGAATTCGACAATTTTAAGTGAGGGTCATTTTGGTCATTTTCCCTCTGCATTAGGCACTTAATCTATGTCCTTTTACTCAGTGTAAGCCTAACAACCTTGTAAGGCATACCGAGAACCCTAATTCTCCAAAAGTCATCCAAATTAGAACGAAAAGAAGATAAAGAGGCGTTAGTTTCTTTCAACAACAAGTAGTAGTGTTATTCAAGTTTCAGCCCTGAAATCCAAAGAATTTCTCTATAGATTTTGTCACCACCTATGTGGTATTTCATTAGAGGATTCCTTTCATCCTCTAGGTACCTAGTCCTTGATTCTACCAAGCCTGTTTAGACCTAAAGTTTCTAAAACCTTGGAGATTTGTTGTGATTAAGCTGTTGTAGTCTCCTTAATCGAAATAACATATTTCTTGGAAAATTTGCTTAATTCCTTATATAAAAACACAAAACCCTAGTTTGTATAAATTATCTTTGTCACGCCCCGATGTTACCCCCTTGACGTAACACAGGACCTAGGATGATGAGTGACCCCAAGCTAACCCTGTATCTCGCATATATCAAGCATACTAACAATAACGGAATAAGACATGTACTATGTGGAAGATAAAACAATGGATAACAGAAAGTGGTGAACCCCCAACTGCTCTAAATTTCTATAACATACTAAAAGTTTAATAAAAACTGAAAGATATTCTTAATAATTCAAACTGGTTCTACTACTATGTCTGAAAAGCCTCTAATTGAGTTGAGTTGCTAGGACATGCCCCCTAGCTACCTCTAACAAAACTGAAAACTGAATGAAAAAACTAAAATGAGGAGCATGTCTATTGTTCTCGAAGTATGAGGACTCACCGCTGAAGCTGCTGACTGCGGACCGAGAATTGATCTTAGCATGATCTGGATGCTGAGTACCTGAACCTACATCATGTAAGGATGTAGTTCATAATATGCGGCAATACTTGGAATGTACTGAGCATGTAGGATATAGATACTAAACTGAACAAATATATATAAGTTGAGCAAAGCATACCTGAACAATGACATAAATTGAGCAAGAATGTAAATATTGAAACCATAACTGAAAAGCTAAACTGAATGTAATGACCTAGTGGTAAGCATGAACATGACATGCTAAACTAAATACTAAACTACATACTGAAAACTTGGTCAAATGCATTAGGAGTCTGACTATGAAAGGTGCTATTAACCGACATAAACCATGTGAGCTAAATGTCGAGTACGATATATAGGCCCCATCGCAAGGACCTAATATACCTTGCTAGGGGTATAAAGGCATGACTGGCGTGATCACTAAATCTGATGCCCAGCAGAGGGGATTTATACTCCTATGGAGGCACGTAGTTTTGGGGCTTTGAGGGTACATTGAACCCTAGTCCAA
The DNA here is from genome assembly GCA_036250505.1 of Solanum acaule. Classification (NCBI taxonomy): domain Eukaryota; kingdom Viridiplantae; phylum Streptophyta; class Magnoliopsida; order Solanales; family Solanaceae; genus Solanum; species Solanum acaule. The sequence goes on along the minus strand of JAJOOR010025424.1, from coordinate 10,209 downwards.
TGCGGTGCTAAGTCTACTCCCAACTAAATATGTATATGACACAAATGTTACTAAAATACTGAATTACTAAATAGCTCAAAATACTGACATGCAATCTGAGAATGCAACATTTATATACTGATAATGTTACATTCAAAATTTGGAGCATGATTATTTGTTCAACTGACCTAGCAAGTATAATTCGCGGACTAAGAGGCTTTATACAAACTAGGGTTCTAAGTTTCATAAATAGAACTAGGAAAATTTTCCAAGAACAAGCTATTTAGATTTGGGATACTACAACAGCTAACACATAGTAAATATCCAGGGTTTTTGAAACCCTAAGTCTAAACAAGATAAGGAGAATTAAGGAACAGACTGAATTCTAGGGACCTAATGGATGAAAGGAATCCACTAGTGAAAACCCACATACCTGGTGATGAAATTTACAGAGATATCCTTTCGATTTCGGGGCTGAAACTTGAAGAACACTGCTGCTTGTTCTTGAAAGAAACTGGCGCCTCTTTCTCTTCATTTTATTCTAATTTGGATATATTTTGTAGAGTGAGAGTTCTGGGTATGTCTTACTAGGTTATTAGGCTTAGACGTAGTAAAATGACGTAGTTTAGGCATCAAACGATGTAGTTTAAGTGCCCAACGCATAGGGTAAAGGACCAAAATGACCCTGAATTAAAACTGACGAGTGCCATCTACTACAGGATGACGGGCCATCGTTTGAACTACCAACCATCATTTGGGGTCGTCGTTCATGCTCTCCCCGACATGGCTTCACTAAAACAAGCATAAATTTTTGACCATTTGAAGTTGATAGGTCATGGGCCACCTAATTCATTTTATGCTAAAAGATATGATCGTTTGAAGTTGACCCAACGACCATTTTCCTCCAATTAGTTGTTGACCCTCACCTACGGTCAGACCTACAATATGTAGGCCCAACCATGGACAGTACTAGTCGACCATGGGTGGGATCAGAGACCATCAAAATTTGGACCTTAACGAAGGAACCTTACCTATGGTCTGTGGTCTACCTACGGTCCGTGGGTGGTTCCATTGGTATTGGCACCAATTTTTTTGAAAACTAGGATTTTCTTCATATTGAGATTCGAGGTGTTACATTATCTCTCCTTTGGGAACATTCGTCCTCGATTGAAGTCTAAACAGGCTTAGTGTGGAGGGAATGAGTTGCAATCCCTACCACTAAATACTAGAAACTGATATCTGACTAATCTAAGTTCCATCAACATGCAAATATGCTAAAATGGAAGAATGACTTAGGGAAAGAGATATTGAGACTGAACTACACAAAAGTAAACTGAGACAGTAGAGAGGAACTACTGCCTCAAGATAAAACGGAATCAGAAGGAAAGAGATAAGGGTACTTAGCCATCATAGCTGCTTCTGCTTCCCAAGTATCTCCCTCTACTGACTCCTCCACAAAACCTTTACTGAAGCAACTTCCTTATTTCTTAACCTATGAACCTGATGGTCAAGAATTTCAACTAGCACTTCTTCATAAGTGAGACTATCCTTCACAACCACACTCTTTAATGGTACTATTGACGCCGGATCACCCACACACTTCTTCAACAAGGAAATGTGAAAGATCGGATGAACCACCGCTAGTTCTGCTGGAAACTCTAACTCATAAGCCACATTACCAAACCTTTTCAGGATTCTGTAAGGATCTACATATCTGGGACTAAGCTTCACTTTCTTGCCAAATCTCATCACCCCCTTCATAGGTGAAACCTTAAGGAAAACCCGATCAAGGACCTGCATCTATGCCCATATAGTGCGTCATAAGGGGCCATCTAAATGCTGGAACGGAAGCTATTATTATAGGCAAACTCTATGAGAGGTAGGTGATCATCCCTACTAGCCTTGAAATCGATCAAGCATTCTCTCAACATGTCCTCTAAGGTATGAATGGTACGCTCGGCCTGACCATCTGTCTATGGATGAAATGGTGTACTGTGATTTACTTAAGTACCAAGACCTTTTTGAAATAATTTCCAGAAATGAGAGGTAAACCGAGGACCTCTATCTCATATGATAGACAAGGGAACCAATAAAACTTGACTATCTCATTGATGTAGAGTTTGGCGTAGTCCTCCGCTAAATCTATAGTCTTGACAGACAAGAAATGAGCGGACTTAGTAACTCTGTCCACTATCACCCAAATGGAGTCATGTTGTCTCCGAGTACGAGGTAAACCCATAATGAAGTCCATGTTTATCACTTCCCACTTCCATATAGGAATGTTATTCTCCTGAGTCATACCTTCTAGTTTCTAATGTTCTACCTTAACTTGTTGACAATTTGGACACTTAGTACAAAGTCTGTTATGTCCCTATTTATGTCGCTCCACCAAAAGACTTCCCGTAGATCACGGTACATCTTAGTGGCACCTGGATGAATGGAATGCCTAGAGTTATGACCTTCTATAAGGATTTTCTTCCTCAACTCAACCACATTAAGAACACATAAACGACCCTGGTAACGAAGTACACCACTTCCCCCTTGGGAGAAAACCTCAACTTTCTGTTGATGAACTGCACCTTTCAACTGAAGTAATATGGGATTACTATCCTGTTTTTCCTTAACCTCCGCTACCAATGAAGATTTTGATCCATTCTAAACTATTACCCCACCATATAATGTGTCCGTAAGGCAGACTCCTAAGCAAGCAAGCCAATGAACATATTTGGCTAGCTCTTTCTTTTCTTCCTCAACATGTGCTACACTACCCACAGACCACCTGCTGAGAGCATCAACCACTACATTAGCCTTACTAGGATGGTAAACCACATTCATGTCATAGTCTTTGAGGAATTCAAGCCATCTCCTCTAACGAAAATTCAACTCTTTCTAGGTGCACACATAATGGAGGCTCTTATGATCTGTGAATACATCAACATGAACACCATAAAAATAGTGTCTCCAAATCTTAGGGAAAATACTACGGCTGCAATCTTGAGGTCATTGGTCGGGTAGTTCTTCTCATGGACCTTAAGTTGTCTAGAAGCATAACTTATGACCTAACCTCGTTCCATCAACACACAACCTAGTCCGACCCTGGATGCATCACAATAAATCGCATAACCATCTGAACCATCTATTAGAGTCAAGATCATAGCAGTAGTCAACCTAGTCTTCACTTCTGAGAAGCTTTTCTCACACTCACCTGACCACTGAAATTTGACCTTCTTCTAAGTCAACATGGTCAATGGGGAAGCTATGGATGAAAATTCTTCAACAAATCTCCTGTAATAACCGGCCAAACCTAAGAAACTCCTGATATTAGTTGGAGAGGTGGGTCTGGGCCAGTGTTGTACTACCTTAATTTTTTGTGAATCCACTAGGATCCCTTCGCTGGATGCCACATGACTGAGGAAAGCAACAGACTGTAACCAAAATTCACATTTGTTGAACTTAGGGAATAGCTAGCGATCTTTGAGAGTTTGCAAAAAAACACTCAGATAAGTCGCATGCTCCTCCTCAATCCGAGAATAAATGAGGATATCATCAATAAAGATGATGATGAACACGTTCAAATACAATTTGAACACATTGTTCATTAATTCCATGAAAGTTGCAGGAGCATTTTTTAGTCCAAAAGACATAACTACAAATTCATAATGACCATACCGAGTTTTGAAAGTTGTCTTCGGAATGTCACTATCTCTAACTCTAAGTTGATGATAGCCGAATTTGAGGTCTATCTTAGAAAAGCAAATAGCACCCTAAAGTTGGTCGAACAAGTCATCAATCCTGGGGATGGGATATTTATTCTTGATTGTGACCTTATTCAACTACCGATAGTTAATGCACATTCTGAGAGAACCACCTTTCTTTTTCACGAACAACACTGGAGCACTCTATGGAAAGATATTGGGTCGGATGAAGCCCTTTTCTAGAAGGTCTTTCAATTGCTCTTTCAATTACTTAAGCTCGTCTGGAGCGATACTATAATGAGGAATCGAACTAGGCTTGGTATGTGAAAGGAGATCTATTCCGAAGTCTATTTCTATTTCAGGAGGAACTCTGGAAGATCTTTTAGGAACACTTCTGGAAACTCATTTACTACTGGGATTGACCAAATAGTTGGAGTTTCAGAGTTTGAATCCTTAACCCAGACAAGATGATATACATACCCTTTGGAAATCATTTTTCTGGCCTTAAGGTAAGAGATGAATCAACCCATAGGCAATGAGCTACTACCCTTCAACTCTAATAATGGCTCATTTGGAAACTGAAATCGAACGATCCTAGTTCTACAATCGGCTGAGGCATAACAGGAATGTAACCAATCCATGCCTAGAATTATATCAAAATTTACCATTTCTAACTCTATAAGATCTGTTGAGCTGACTTTCTAAGAGACTGTGACAGGGAAATTTCTGTATACTCGTCTAACTATAACTAGGTCACCAACTGGGGTAGACACCTAGAATGGTTCTGAGAGAGTTTCTGGACTGACACCGAAGTTTACTTCTATATAGGGAGTTACAAAAGACAGTGTATCCCCTAGATCTAACAATGCATAATCATCTAAATGATAGACTCGTAACGTACCAGTGACCACATCAAGAGAATATTCCTGGTCCTAGCGAACCTGGAGAGCATACAACCTGTTTTGGCGCTAACCACCACATGTACCAAACGAAGCACCCTGGTGAGTTGGGCAACCTGCTGGTGCTGTTGGTGCTGCTGTAAGACACTCGCCCGGATGGTTCTTACAACTCTTTGGACAAGTTGAGAAGGTCATGTTACCTGAAGCACTACCCAAATAGAATCAAACTTCCCCAAAGTCGTGGGAAGACCAACTACGAAATCCATAGCTATCTTTTCCCACTTCCATTCCGGAATTGGCATTCTCTGAAGCAAACCTGGAGGTCTTTTATACTTATACTTTATGTACTGACAGTTTTATCCCTTGGCCATAAACTCATCTATATCTTTCTTCATGCTAGGCCACCAATAAAGTAGCTTTGAATCTTGGTACATCCACTACACCATTTTAGGCCTATGACCACACTAAATCTGAACAACGCTTGTAAAGTGTTGCCTAAAATATTTTTGGGAACGCTTTTAAAATGTAGCCTAAATTTTTAACTTTTGGCATCGATAATATTGGTAACACTTGTAAAGCGTACTCTTTAATGGTATAGGCTACACTTTATAAGCGCTGTCATAGTATAAAATAAATGGCAACAACTATTTACATATATGGCCACACTTTTAAAGTGTCCTATTTTTATAATTGTAAAAACAACACATTAAAAGTGTGGCCTAAAATTTTTCACTAAAATATTATATTCCCTCCAACATTTTCAACTCTCCCTCCCATTTTTATTGGCCAAAAAAAATAATTAATAAAACATTAATAAAAACTTTTCTATTTCTCTTCTTTCCTATCTGAACATACGTTTTACTCTCTTCTTTCCTAGAACATACGCTTTAATCTTTGTCTGTAGAACAAGATTTTCTCCAGAACTGAAGATCGAAGAGAGGAAGCTGAAGAGCTGAGCTACAGATTCTCTTCTCCAGAACCCGATTTTCTCGAAGAGATGAAGAGCTGAAGCTAAAGAACTGGAGATTGAAGAACTGAAGATTGAAGAACTGAAGAGAGGAAGCTGAAGAGCTGAGATTCCTTTTTATTCTCCTATTTCGATTTCTTCAAGCGTAAGTATCGATTTTGTACAGTCGAGATTCCTTTTTATTCTCTACTAATCATCTAGTACTAAAAACAGTCAATTGATTGAATTTTTGTATTGTGTTTAGAAGGAATTGATTACTTTGGGGTTCTTACAGGTGAAATTCCAAAGTAGGGGAAGAAAGAGCCAAAAATCTGAACGTCAAAGTTAGCCCTAGCCATACTGAGCAGACGAGATATTTTATTTAGAGATATATGTAAATGAATGCAAAAATACTATTGTAAACAGGGGTAAACCTTGAGAAGATTGAAGAGAACTTTTGAACATACCGTGATGTATCTAACATGTGTGAACTAGCTCCTCCCTACTGGGATGATACTCCTTCAATAAATCAGGAGCAAAGGTCCAGTCAAAGAAACAATGGGAGATCAGAATTTTTTTATATCATTTGGTCATCTTTAGCTATGTAGACCCGTTTCTGATACTTGTGATAACTAGCTAGCAATTAATTTGCCGATAGGGCTTTCTATTAGAGCTATTTCTGATACTTAATGTTGAACCATGCTATAGATGTCTAAGTAGTTTGCATTGGAGCTTTTCCTACAGGCTACATGTGTACTAAAACCTAATATGTATCATCTCATTACACTATGTGTACTCAAGTCAATTTATGCTTACAGGTTGTCAGCGGTATTAACAAGGGTAGCAATTGCGGTTATCACATGTAAGTAAAACTTCTATATCTAGCCTTTAGATCCTTCTACATGAAGTTGTCAATTATTACCTCTTGATCTGATTTGGAGTAATTCTTAATTCAGCTATTAGTACTAATTTAATAACACCTCAGCAGACTTGCGGTTTTGTATTATAGTAAAACGAGGGGCTGCTTAATGTTAATGGATCCATTTTGGTGATGTAGTGTCTATCTTTGTTTGCCTTAATATTATAAATTTTGAACTACACTATTCAGCTCTGTAGTGTTCAAGGCTATAGTAATGCGAAGAAGCCACAAGTATAACTCTATAAGCTCAGCTACACAAAACATTACAGTCTCTAAAATCCTATAACTCTGTAAGCTCAGCTACACAAAAGTATAGCCAAATAAAATCCTATAATCCTATAATTCTGTCTTCGTAGTGTTAAAGTCTAACATACTTACAAGTATAGCCAAATAATCCTATAACTCTGTAAGCTCAGCTACACAAAACATTACAGTCTCTAAAATCTTAATTCTTGCAAATGTATGCCTAACAAACTAACAAGTATAGACAAATAATCATGTAAGCTTAGCTCCTCAAAACGTTGCACTCCCTACAAACTGATTCTTCAGAATGTATATAGCAAACAAGTACACATGCCAACGCAGTTTAATATGGTATATCCACTCAGGTAGAACTCTTCCAACTCAATCTTAAGTATCTTAAAAACATACTTAAGATTAGTTTCTCACACTGCCCAAAAGTATAGTTATGAGACTTACCTGTCTGCAATAGAGTGTCTTGGTGTTGTTGGAGTTGAGTTTCCTCTTTTTCCATGCTTTGTTTGGTGCGACTACTATCCTGATTTACATGTCTGTATTAGAGTATCTTTGGATATTTCTCTTGCTGCCCCTGTTCTTTGGCCTGAGGTTGACTTGAAGTTAGATATTTGTTTGTTGATGTATTTCCTTTATTGATGTATCAAATTGTGAAGATGGTTTTCTTGTTCTTCTTGTATGTTGGTTTGTTCCTGCACAATAAGATTATTATAGTTATTATGAGTAGAAATAGTAGAGTTAAGTGTCTTACCTGACTGTGCCTTAGGCTGATATTGTTGGTCTTGCCCTGTCTTCTCTTGTGGTGAACCAGGTCCTCCCATAGTGTGGTGGTTCTGCCTATAAGTCTTCTTCTTTTGAACCTGCAACTGCTCATATGATATCTTATTTGTCTTCTCCTGATTTGGTTGCTGATTTGTGTCAGTAGGCAATCATTGCATGGTAGTGATAATAGGAGTCGCAAGGTCAATAGGAATATCATTTTTAGCCTCATTACTAAAGTGAGAATAAGGAAGCCTTATTTCAACTTTATAATGATGACTAATAATTTGCAAAGATCATATAACCTAGGGGGTGGGGATTATTAGTAGTGTGGTGAGACAGATGTAGACATATCTCTTTGTAATGGGTTGGTAGATTTTTAAATATATTTGGTTATGGGCAGTGCACTCGTGAGCTTAAGTCACTACAATTTATGTGCATAAATAATCGAACCTGCAAATTGGGAATAACATTCACGGCTAAAGTTGTACAGTCCAATATCACTGGACTATCTTTTCTCTTTGATTTAGGTGATTCAAAATTAGTATATATACAGAAATATTGAAAATCCACCCTATATATATGGTAATTTTCTGCCAGAGAGTGTTCAGTGAACCCCATAGCACTCACGTAAGTATGCCCCTGTTCTTGATGTCTGTGAGTTCTATTCAAGTTTCATGTGCGTACGTAGTTGGAAATTGGAGAAAACCTAAAGAGACATGAACAACAACATATCAATTTGTAGAGTGCTTATTTGAGCATGAAGCAAGGCTATTGTTTTATGTAACTGAATGTTAATTTCCTATGTTGATTTAAGGTTTTCAGATTGCAAGTGAATAATGAGAGTTGGTTTTGCAGACTCTTTAGACTCTGTACTTATTTGTTTACTTCCATTCCTAGAGCCCTTTAGTTATTATCATTAGGAAAGTGCTAAAGTATTAAGTCAGGGAATCTATGAAAAGATACAGATAGGCTAAAGGTGCAATTTTCATGATTCGTTGAAGAACTTTGACAACCAATTTTCATGATTGGTTGAAGGAAAGTCTGCTTCCTTTTGGTATTAAATTTTGTTTCAAATGGTGTATGTTTACCTAAAATGAAGAAAGTTTCTTCTTGTATTTAAGCCTTACTTGTTTTCCATTTGAAGTGTTTTAATAATTGGTTGTTTAAGCCCATAAGACTCTATTGTTTTGAGTGATAAATTCCTGCTATAATGCATAAAATGAGTTGTGTGACAGTCATTTAGAATTTATTTTGCCATTTTAAGTTAAATTTCTGGTTTACGTTGCTCTTTGTGAGTCATTCTAATGAGATTATTTGTTATTCTCATATTGAAATATGCTTGCTCTTGCTATAAACAATTAGTTCTTTATCATATAAATAGATAAAGAGAATCTCAGTTATGATATTTGGTATTCTAATGAGCCGCAAATGATTGTTGATCAATTTTGTTTGCCTGGTTGTCTGCAAATGTCCAGTTTTCTTCATGTAAAGAAAATCTCAGTTATGATATTTGTTTGTTTCTGAATACATCTTTGTTAAAGTATTGGCCTGAGCTAATTCAATGGCATGCAATTGCTTAAATTGTTAATATGTTATGGTCTTATGGAGAAAAAAATGGATTTCAGAGTTCAGACAATATTTAGAGTAAGATCCCCACTATAATATTTACCTGGAGCAGCATAACCTACTGTGCCTATGATCCCACTTGTGCTGAATTGATTTACATCGGCATTTTGACCCGAGTCAGACATGAACTTTGCCAAAGTCGCTAACAAGAGCAGTCAGATCATTGTCCAATAGAACATTGTTTGGCTTAAGATCATAGTAAACTATAGATGTATGGCATTGACTATGAAGATAATGCAATGTTGAAGCCACATCTATTGTAATGTTTAATCTGTGTAAGATGCTCAATCTCTTTTGCAACATCTGTCCCTCCTTCGGCTGTAACCACTCGTCTAGGCTCCCATTTTCCATAAATGGATAAATGAGAGCTTTGAAATCATTGCCATCAATATCAACACTTGAGCAAACTGTTGAGATCTTCACTAGGTTCCGGTGCCTTATGTTCCTCAAGGCTTCACATTCAGCCAAAAAGCTTTTCGAAGAACCCTTTTTTTCAAGTTTTAGTACCTTTACTGCAATAATTTACATATATATAATATGTAAATGAATGTTCAACTTGCATAGAAGTATCTTTCAATGAACTGCTGGAATCTGGAATCCGGAATTTGCAATCTGCAGATTTGTTGTTCTCTGTAACTGCTGCAATCTATAATCTGATTTGGTCTTCTATAACTGTTGCAATCTGGAACTTCTTGCCTCTTCTATAACTGCTACAATCTGATTTGTGTAGGTAAATGGAGGTGATCAAATTTGAAGGGTCTCCGCAAGTCAATTTGATCCCATTGAAGTGGATGATGAAGAGTTTTTGAACTATTGCAAAAGTTTGAATACATTATATTTGATTTTGTGAAATATATTCATTGCTAGAATATATTGAACTATTGTAAAAGTACTTTTTGAACTATTGTGTACACATATTTAGAATATTGCTTTATAAGTATGTGTATGTACACAAGACATACTATATATCTTTTGAAGTTTATGGCAAATCTATAAATTTGAATTACTTATTAGCTAATTTAATGCTTGAGATTATTTATTGCAAAACAATATTGGTGCTTTTAATTAGAAATTGTGGCATATAAATATTTTATAGCCAAAATAATATTACCACACTTAAAAGTGTAG
>JAJOOR010025423.1:0-13269 GCA_036250505.1 Solanum acaule | reverse complement strand
ATCATTAAGATTTCTTGTTCAGAAATTACTCATTAGTTAATGATACTATAAGAGAATATGTATATGTTGTGGTATCATTAAAGTTTCTTGTTCATGAATTATTCATTAATCAATGACACATAGATTCTCTCATAACTTACACATTTATTAGTTCTGTTGGTTTCTCAATTGTCAACCAAACATCGTATTAATTTTATACATAAATAACATATTTTATATCCACCTATCAAATGTCTTATAAGTTATACACAAATTAATTCATGAATAACTAGTTTTTTTTATCCAGCTACCAAACAACCCCTAATGTTTCTTAGCGAGAATGTGATAAGTAAAATGAACAAGGGAGGGTACTATTAACAACTGAAGAAAATGAGCCCAAGTCAACTTTTATGGTTGACAATTGAACAAATTATTTTCCAATTTCAAATTAAGTTGGAGTCGATTATATGAATTTTTTCAATTCCAATTGATTGATCAATGTCAAGAGTAAAAATTGCAATTGCTTAAGGCTTTTAACTTTTCACCAAGTTGTTGGTTAGAGTTATACAGAGTTGAGTACGGCAAGATTTAATTTTTCCATTTTCTATCGTGCATAAAAAATATATAAATTTCTTATGTATTAACGCGAGTTGACAAGGTTAGATTTTTAACACGAATGGTAGAAGGCTAACAGCCTAACACGCAGAATTACACAATTTGTGCTTAACATGGAAATTTTTTCCCAATCTGTGGTTCAATTACAATGTGTCAAACCATGAATCAAAATCATCGATAATTTTGGACTTTGAGACAGGTTGAGAAGCAGAGGGTGTATGACCAGCAATGGAGCTTACCTCAGTAGGTAGCGAATGCTCGTTTTTGTTAGTCACAGTGGATGTTTCTTTGAGAAGATCATCCAGTGTATCGTCCAAACTGATATCTGATATTGCAGGTTTGGGTAGTAGATCGTGGCCTCGCCTGGACTGGGTGGAGACCTCCTGTGTAGATGAAGTTCCTTCTGCTAACGAAGTTGGTGTTCCTGCTTGTGTCACAGGGTAAGGACGAATAGACTGGTCAATAACATTCGTGGACTCACAAATTTCAATCTCGGTGACTGAATCAAGAAGCATGTCAAGCTCTGCTTCTGCAGCTGCTGCCTTAAATGCAGACAGTTTCTTAGAAACACACATCAGTGTATCATTTTGTCCAGCCTCGTCCTTGAATGCAGTCGAAGGGTTAGAGGATTCATAAGCTAAAGTTGGATGTCTGCTACTACTGCTTGTGGTGCCCAGATGCGAATGTTGATGCCTGTTTTCGTTGCTTTTGTTAGTGGAGGTTAATGAATTGAAGTCTTTTTCGGCTGTTGAACTCTTGCTTGAAGCTAGATCACCATCATGTTTCTCTTTAGCTGCTGATTGCGACTCCTGATCGCTCTGTCAGTTTTGCACATTAAGTGCATGTATTAGACTATATTACAAGATAGTACAAAGACATCCTACAGGAGTTCACAAAATAAAATTTTAAACAAATATTGAGCATTCTGAATATAGGCGAATGCCACTATTTGCAACGAGCACACGGTATTCTTCAGTAAAAGGCGAAAGAATAATTTGCTATGTGCTCATTGCGTGGCTGCATAAGAGGAAATTGTATAGACCTAAAAGACTCGCAAAAAAGAATAGCTCGAGAGTCATAGAAGGATTGTTGTTAGTTAAACCTCACTAAAACTAGATCAGTAATTTGGATTCTCGAATCTCCGCAAAACAATAAAGTGGCTTGACAGTCGAGGATGAAACCTCATAAGTTCAAACTCCAGTTATTTTAGTAAAATTGACTTTCAGACAATTCAGAAGTTTCTCACTATCCTCACCCAATAATGAAACACACATACCTAAATGTACATGCTATATAAAACATGAAATCATTTTCTACCATTTTAGCACACTGAAGCGGCAACATAATAATTTTGTGGAGTAGCTGGAGAGGAAACTGCCTATTTTATTAGATGATTCATCTGCATCATATATGTTGGTGCGGTTTGATGCTTTTAGGTGCACTACCGTGCGACAGCCAGTGTTATCAAAGGCGCTTTAAGCGTGCTTAAGCCTTGAAGCGAGGCTCAAAACGTGTTGAGCGCTTCGCCTCGCTTTATGTGCACTTCAGTGTCGTCATCAAAGTTCTAAGGCAAACTTTTCCTTGCCAATGAGCCTTTTATGAAGAACTGACACTAAACAATTGATATTTCACTTTATCATAAAAAAATTTCAATCTTTTTGGTCATATATTTGTCATTCATGTTTATAATTATTAATCTTGGACTAAACATGTATATTTGTATTTTTTTCTCCCTTTGCGCCTTTTTCATTAAAGCCCACGCTTTATTTGCGCTTAAATCCCCCACGGACCTTAGAGCTTTTTTGCACTTTTTGCCTTTGATAACACTGGCGACAGCTATGGACAGAAGGTCTAAAAATCATTTTAAGCTCAAAGCTCATTTTGCAGGCCTTTTTCTTAAACACACACTGTCGCACCTTAATTAAATGAAAGGCCCCATGTTTCCAGCATATAAGCATTAATCAACATTAAATTTTGGGAGATACGGCATAGGAGGAAATCATAGATACATTACATACCAGTACCAAAGGAAGTAAATCTGGTTCAATGAAAAGTCTCTCTTGTAGACTTGCTCTTTCAAGCTGCTCTGAAAGAGCTTGCAGATCAAGTGAAAGAAATGATGCCTGCAAATACAAGAGTGACATAGTTATTAATGAGTTTGACCATATGGTAGCCTAGCAATCTAGATGGGGCACGTCGGCATTTAAGGAAAATAACAAACCAAATCACAAATCAGAGAAAGCGTAATAAAAAAAAATAAAAAATGGTGTTCAGCAGGATTTGCAATGAACAGATGCTATTGCTTCCTAGACAAAAAGGGATTAGACGTGCCATTAATATGATTTGATATCAACACAAGCAATAGTTCACTTCAATAACCATCACTTCATTACCAGAAGAAAGAATAAACATATGATGTTAATTAATACGGAATCATCAAGAATAGCTAGTAAGAAAGCATCTCGTACATCAACACCTTTCTTGCCTTCATCAGCTGGATAATAGTACTGTCAACTGACTGATCCAAAACACATAACGCATGTCTAATTTGACAGTTCACTGAAAGACTGATGAATTTTCGCAATTATTTATAAGGCAGCTACACTAACTGTAAGTAATTCTAATAACACATAGTTAACGTAATGCATACAAGAAAATTTCTGATATATATTATCCTTTTGTAAATAAGAGGAGTCATCGTATGGTAAGTTGGAAAATACTAGTATAGCAAAAGGAACATATTATAGAGCCATTCAGTAAAGGAGTGGGTTTTGCTCAGTCTTAGCTTGATTTAGGAGGCTATGCAAATATACCCCTCCTTCAAATTACAACTTCTGTTTCTATTTGCTTTCGGTGAATCAGCAGGGGCTGAGACTAACCCACCAACTATTAGGTAGATTGGATTCAAAAAGAAGTCTAGGTGATTCACATAAATCTTGCTAGGAGTTTGTCTGTATGGTCTGACATGTGTGTGGATTCCATAATCAGGTTTAAAAAGGAAATCAGACCTTGCTGTTCACTGAAAGCAGGTTACTCCTCAATCCACAATGACTAGTAACGATCCAGCACCTCAATAGTCTGGTACTGAAATAACTAGTAAACGATTCGGCTCCTCAATCCACAACAACTATTAACGATTATTCTCTTCAATCGTCCAATATGGACAGAAAGATGTTGAGGTATATATGTTTGTATGGACTAATTCAAGAATCAGGTTTAAAAAGGCATATATGTCGCATGTTGGGTAAGATAGTGAAGTATTTCATATGCCATTAGAGCTTGGGTTCAAATATTATCATCACTCATAAAATAAAATAAAAATCTTCATGTGCTTGGCTCAATTACCGAAAAATCTCTTGTGATAGTTGGCCCGACCTCAGTCACTGACGCACAAGAGGAGCCCACCCCTCTACCCTTCCTACACTTAGTACCAGGGTCCTGTCAGCAATTCACACATTATGTATAGTGCTTCCTTACTACTGAACCAAATCCCTCATGGCAACAGAGTTTCTGTATGTATAGTTTGATAATCTAAAAGGAGATGAATCAGAATTATTTCGAAGGACGAGCTCAACCAGTACATAGGCACAAATAAAAGTTCCTGTATTTTTGGCTTAAAGAGTAAGTCTCACATGTCAAATCTATGAGACTTAGACACTTCACTTGATTCATCCATACCCACTGATTAATGTAAGTCACGTGATAAATGTTGAGCTAAGTTCTAGTAACTATAAATATAATGAAGTGCTGTTTGAGGAATAAAATATTTGCTAACTTATAAGAAAGGGTATGGTTCATTTGTTCCTTCACATGGTTTTGCTATTGAAACAATAGAATCAAGGGAATCATTTACTTCTTACACAATTTCAAAGAAAAGACTGAATCATCAACTAAAGTCACAGCATGTTTTCAACATGTTGTTAATATTACCGTAGTGTTAGAAGTTTCTAGTCTAATCTTAATGTTTGTGTTATTGAAAGCGGAGATAAATTGTAAATAAATCACTGGTATCAGCATCCCATACTGCTCTCCTTATAATACCAGAAAACAAGAACAGAAAATACGAGCAAAGGAAACAGACAACCCCTTGGATTGAGAGTAGAAAAATCACCTTAGTGGGAGGAGGTGCCTTATCTTCCATTGCAAAATTTTCTTCTGCTATCCACGATAACTTGCTTTGCCCTTTTGCAGAGAGTAATGCTCCTATGCCCTGATAAAAGTCTAAAAATTATTGAGTCAATACTATAATTTTGGCCAAATTATCTAGACTGGCATAGCCGCAGAAAAACTTGGAAATACAGCAGTCTGCGAAAATTTTGTAGTGTAACAAAAATAAGCAATACGTTTAAGCTGCAATGAACCTGAATCAACACATTTTCTAGCAAGAATCAACAACTTAGACAAAGTACAGAGAATATAATATTTCAATGTTGAATTATTGATGCAATCACTTTTATAACTATTTTTCTGAATCTAAACTTGTGCGAGACTGCTCCTAGTCATGCCTCACCCCTAACATTCCCCTACGCTCGTACTAATCTGAATCTAGTAACCAAACAGCAGACAAATAACAGTAAAAAGGCTATGTTCAATATTTCAAAAAACATTTATGGCCAACTTGAGTTTGAGAGAGCAACAGTTTTCTAAAAGCAGAATAATGAGCAAGTTACCAGTTACAATTGTATACAATTTCGACAGGTTATGAATGATAGCATCAGAAAACAATTCCATATAGCTAAAAGTTCTGGGATAAAAGCATTACCATCTAAAATATCATCACCAAAAGAAACATCCTCTGAAGAATACTGAAGCTGATCCTTAGCCTCCGAAAGCAAGTATGCATAATCTGCTCCTTTACTTTTCGGCTCGACCACATCACTCGCATTACTTGCGCCTGCCAGGGTTGCAGTTTCAGAATCAGAATTTTCTTCTTCATATCGATCCCAATTCGAAGGGAGCTTCGGTTTAGGCTTTTCCTTAACTTGCTTGACAGTAGCCTTCTTATCACTGGCAGACGTGCCAGAAACAGCAGAAGACCCCTTAGATGTATGATGCGGATTATGCTTCTTATTAAGATGTAACGAATGAGCTCTCTTCGACTTTGCCAACGCTTTTGCATCCATTTTCTCTGTTCAGAACTCTTGATTAATCACACCTGTAGAACCAAAGAATAACCGATTTCAGTTGATGGGTCAAAAACATTAACTTCGCTAGTGAACTGATCTCCATGTTAACCATAACATACATCAAATATTTAAACCAGAAGTCACTATGAATTTGAATCACAGTGGCTGCTTAGTTGGGCCTTAGCATATTTGTATGAATATTTTTATAACGCTGGTGTCTGAACCAACTTGTGCGCACCTCGACTATTTCCATCCATCCAGTAAAAGTATGCCAATGTCATAGCTACTCTTCCTATTCCTACTTGGATTGAATTAGCATGTCAGTCTAATCTAACCTTATAGACTAATTCCACGAAATACCTGTCACCTCCCACCAACAACAAGGATTCTACTCTTTTTGATATTATTAAAAGTAACTCCAAAACTTGAAAAAACACCATTTGAATCACAATGTCTACTTAGTTTGGCCTTTCTATATGTGTATGCATAAAAAAAATATGATAATCGTAGTGTCTGGACCAGCTTATACACACCTGGACTAATTCCATGGGTGTTGCCTCCCGGCTCCCACCCATAACAAATATCAGGAACTTTATCCACTGAGGCTAGAACATCTAAGAAGAAATTACCTAGTATTTTTGTTTTTCGGAGATTTATTCATTGACTGCTAGACCATACCCTCGACGATGTGCGTAATTTGATTTGTGTATATGCTAAACAATCACAATCGAATGCAAATATATAAATAGAGAAAAATTAACATTAATAGATGAATTTTGTTCATAACAAGGAACGATTAATCTGAAAATATCACCTATAATGTATGTCAGAAATTATCTCAGTTTTATTAAAACACAATTGAGAACAATTAACAAAATATTGACTTACCACAATTAAGCTCGAAATCAAAATGATGCTAATGATAAATACAATCGATTTAAGATGTCCGGAAGAAGAAGAAAACTCAAGCTGAACACAGATACTTGAATTCTGGATCGACACTTGAAAAGATTGAAGTGTAGTATAATTGTTGGATTTTGGGTTTGAAAACTGATGGACTCCCAATTGAGAGAGGTTGGGCCGGGTCGTAGAACTTTGGGTTTCAAAACTAATGGACATTAATTTGCTTGTTTACCAAATTTGGCCATATTTTGTGTCCTGGTCTTTAATTTATATCCATCATAAAAAATGATTTTTTCGCGCAATAAATTTATATTTCTACATCATAATATTCAACAAGTTACTTTGGGACATCATTTCAATTTTTAGAGAACTTATGTCCTGTAAAATATAAGTTTGATTACTAAAGGAAAGACATTAAAGATCGATCAATCAATTTGAAGCACAAAGCATGCAATTTTATGTTATGTTATCCGATAGTTATTTGCAGCATCACTTTGAAATTATAACTTAATGGTTAGTAGGTCATATTTGAATATGTACATTCAAATTTATAATTTAAAAAATATAATAAATATAATATTAAGAACCTTAAAGGTTGAATTTATAAAATTTAAATCTTGAATTTCTGTTTAATAGTGTACCAAAATTCTAATGGATATTGACAGATGAATTGCAACGAGGTCTAACTTTAGAGACACAAGTGCAAAATGTTCACATATGGGAAGCTATAAGCAAGAACGAATTTTTTTAATTATATCAATTCAAAAGTTCTTTGAATCTTACCTCAAGTTTTCTCTCTTTTCTTTCTGTCTATTAAAAATAACTAATTACACACTTATTTATAATATTAAGAAATCAAATTAAATTAGGACTAGAAAACTTATTTCTATATAAATTAGGATAAATAAATCCTAACTAGATAATAATTAAATAAATACCAAAAATAACAAAAAATTCTAAACAACTTAGTATTCCTACTCCAATTTTGAATTACCGTTGCTGAAAATTTTCATTAATTAGGAGTCAAATTATAAATACTTTAACATAATTTAAAAAAAAAAAAGAATTTAACAATATATATACGTAAATAATTATTTATTTTTAACTATCTTTCTTAATTAAAAAGACATTTTTATAGCTCACAGTGTGAATCTAGATTAGTTGAGCCGTAAAAACAGATATAGATATCAAACATGGAACACAAAAACCAAAAATAAAACTAGATATAGCCTAGGTAGCTAGTCCTTGATGCCTAAAACATGAAGATATATAATTGGAGTATAGGGGTAACAAAGAGGAAGATTTCTGAACAAATTGTCAGCAACCAATTGACAGAAATTAGTGTCCATATTTTTAGCTGAAAAAGGGAGGTAACTAAAACCTCAATCACTAAGAAACTTCTTGAACAATGCACATGATGTTAAGGATTCTGTGCACGAGTAGAGAGACCCCAGCCTTTGCAGTTTTCTTTTGTCATATCAACTCTTTGTACATAATTCATAACATATCCCCACCACTACTTTGCTTTTTCTCAAGCACTAGTCAAAAGGCAAACATCAACACATTGATATAGAGTACTGGTAGCTTAATAAGAAATTTCGAGTTTGAGATTCTACAGATAGATAAAAGTTTGTTAAAAGTGGTATCTTTAAAGATGAACTCTGCAATAAGTGAATCTGAATTTAGTTAATCCTAATGCAGGTGTATACACTAATACCAGGTGGGAAACAAAAAAAAGAAAAGAAAAGAAAGATATACTAGCTAGACTAGTAGTATTAGTAGCTTACCAATTAAGGTTGTGGTCGAATTGTTCAGAGAACTCTTTCACTTTTAATTAGAGATTTTAGGTTTGATCCCCTTGAGATAGAAAAAGTTTTATTGAAAGTGGTGTTCCTAAAATGAAACCTGCAATACATGAATCCGAATTTAGTCGGTCTTAATGCGGGTATACCCGAGACCAAGTGGAAGACAAAAAATAAAGACGATATACTAGACTAGTGGTAGTAGTTTACCAACATGAGTTATGGCGGGATGATTCAAGATTTCTTCACCTTTTGACAAGAGATCTCGAGTTCGAGCCCCTGAAAATAGAAAAAATCATGTTGGAAATATTGTTTTTAAAAATGAACTCAATAATGCACAAATTGAAATTTAGTTGAAATTCAATGCGGATATTTGACACTGAATGAGAAAGAAAGAAAAAAGATATAGGAGACTAGTATAGTAGCTTTCTTTTTAGCCCCTACTGTGGCATCACTCATACATATTGTCTTTTGAATAATTGTCCCTTTGGCAAATCTCTAGCATATTATAAGGTTTTTGAATTTTGGAACATTTGGTCGTGTACATATATATGTGGTTCATGAACTAATGTACGTACATTTTTGGTTTCAATTATTTGTGACTGCTAACCCTTTTAGATTCTCTTCAATCATGTCATCACAATAATCAAAAAGTACATAAAATGCTTGAAGCAATAGTACTATTATTCACCATTACCTTAATTAAAACTTCAATGATCTATTTATTCTGATATTATGTTAAATTGTATGATTACTTTAATTAAAGCGGAGAGACCTTTTCATTTACTTAATTATATCATTGGTAGATATAAAAACATTTAAACTTTTGACCTATTAGGAAATTAATTACCAGAATAACTTTCCTTATTTTACTTTCTTTGGTTGGAAGGAAATATTCAGATTTTATGAGTATCAAAGTTAGAATTGAATCACAACATAAAACCCACTATGTCCACCTAACCATTTCAAAAGTGACCATATTATATATAAATAAAAAATATAGAGTCATGAGGAGAAATTAGGCACAAGGAAAATTAACCAAAGAAAAAAAATGAAAAAAAAAAAGTTCAAATCCTTTTGTGTGTGGGATCAAAGAAAACTTTAATCAACTTCTATTCATTTGCATGCAACTCAATAAGTTATTAATTAAACATAATTTATCTTATTTTAATTAGCTGCTGTAGGCTTTTTGCCTCTGAAATATTAATTATAAGCTCTTTCAAAAGCATTTTGAGAAGATAATAACTAGAACAAATATGAAAGCTATATCAATAATGGAGTTGAAAAAAGGGTTATCTTGCTTTGCCCCCACTAAGCACCCCACTTCTATAAAAAAAATTATTAAAATTAAAGCCACCATTTTTATGTCCGGTACCTATATTGGAGTTTGACTATAAAGTTGAATTAGCGCGGAGAAGTCCCACATTGGAGATAAAGTGTTCCCTAACAAAGGAGATTTTGTAGCCAAGGGAATTCAAACCCGAGACCTTTGATTAAGGATGAAGCAATACTTAGTACTCCAGCACAATCCTGGTTGATAAAGCCACCATTTTTAAAGTGAACACATCTCAGGGTTCAACAGAATATGCATGGATCTCCTCAAGCTCTTTTGATCATATTGTAACATTTTTTTTTTCAGATCAACTTTTTAACTTTCTTCAAGCACTCAATTGCTACCTTTTCTTCACTGCAAAGTATGCAAATACTAAAATCCCTCCACCCAAAAAGAAAAAAAAAATAATCCACTTTATTGCATCTTAGCTTTTAACATTAAAAAGGAAAAATTATTACATGGGAAAAGAGACAGTGAGAATCGAACTCACATCTATTCTGTAATAGACTCTTATCGATATCACTAGACAATAAGACGTCCCTAATGGTTAGACGTAATATTTAAATAAAATAAAGTGAAAATACTCAATTTTAATCATATCCATCCATTGATTGATGAAGGGTGACAGATTGATTGTACTCCAACTCCCAAAAAATCCCTAGTTTGTCCTCCTCCTGCTCCTGATCCTGCTCCGCCTCCGCCTCCGACTCCTTTTACACTATCTTCAATTTGAATGTGACGGCGTTTTGAAGGGGGATACATCTGTATCGGGTGAATAGTAGCGGAGAAATCATTTACTGATGAACTCTGATCTACGTCACTTCCGAGACTAGTACTGATTGAGTTATTCGTAGTAGGAGTACTAACATAAAATCCACAAAACTTGTTGCTATTGTCATTGTTCTTGTTGTTGTTGCAATTATTCATGGTGAAATTTCCGAGGAATATCGATGGATCGGTTGCAGTTGTTGTTGTTATTGCTCCGATCTGAGCTGCTTTTTGGAGTAAAGCTGTTGCAGACATATTTGTAGTAGAGGAAGAAAGTGCAATTTGTTGTTGAGAACTGAATAATGACGGAACGCTAATGTTTGCAGATAAGGTGTTTGATAATTGTTCAGCATTGTTAATTGGAGAGATTTTGCTCCCGATGAACTGATCCCAGTTGATTTGGTTGTTATTATAATTAACTGGTGGAGCATTTGAATTACGTGATGCAAGAAGGGCATTTGCATCATAAACTGTTGTTGGTGCTGGTGAAGTGTGATGAAGAAGGGGACTAATCTGATGGATTTCGCGGAGATTATTGATATTGATACCTATTTGGTCTTGCTCTTGAGCCACGCCTATATTATTCCAAAGCGAGAGCTGATCTCTTCTCAATGGATCCGAGTTTTCATTGTTGTTTGAAACTGGTTTGAAGAGAGAAGAGAAATGTTGTGCCATGTTTGGCCCTAATGGCGCGCCGATGAAATGGTAGTTGATGTTGTTTTCCATGGCCAATGGGTTGTGCATATTAGATGCTGCAGTAACTCTAGCCGTCTCCTCAGCTAATGCATCGCAAAACGCCCTATGAGTCACAAAGCTATCTCTCCTGCTCAATCCAAGGTGAAAATTTAGATAGTCAATCATCTGAACAACTAAGATAGCGTTTTGTTTCAAATACAAAGAGCAAGAAAAAACAAAATAAAGACTTTTTAATGAATATAAGAATGGAGGAAAGTGAAAAATAAAAAAGGTGTACTAGTACTACTCTATAAGATCCTAGTAGTAATGGTACCAATTAGGTGAACAGCTTAAAAAAAATGACTTTGTAGTGATTACAAACAGCTATTTTGTCTTCATTAAACTACCCACTAAAAAAAAGAAGGTGAAGAAAACAAAGATGAAAAAAAGATTAATTTCAACTCTTTTTCAAGTTCATGTGTAAACAGACAAACACATCACAATCACAAATTTAAGCATAAATAACTAGAGTTCAAGATCATTTAAATGATTTCTACATGTAACACTTCAGGAAAAGATGAGATTCGTAATCTTGAAAACAAGACAAGTTATCGGCTAGCTACAACAAATTAATAAATTTACCTTGAGAAAATAGTGCCACAATCACATCTATATTCCCTAGTGCCACAAGTCTTAGAGTGAGCTTTCCAATCTGATTGCACAGCATATCTCTTTGAACACTTCTCACATTTCCACTTCTTTTCTCCATGTTTTCTACAATAGTGTTTCTTGATCCCAGTTAGATCTCCTAAAGCTCTTGAAGGATGATGATGCACACACACCTTTTCCGGGCACACGTAAACTCTCTTTCTCACTTCTTTTGAAGTTCTTTGCTTTAACTTCCATGGAAGATTATGTCCTCTTCTATGAAGTTGTAGATTTTGATCCCTTTGAAAACCTTTCCCACAAATTTCACACAAAAATCTATTTGTTGCCATCAGTGTCTTTGGTGACAAGGCAATCACTTCTGCTTCAGGATCTGGTGATGATGATCATGATAATATATTAGTGCTAAAAAAACGTGAATATTCATATGAACATATATACATGATGATATATAGCTTGTAAACCTACTGTAGCGACCAGTGACAGAGCCAGAATTTTCACTCAGGAGATTTAGAATATAAACTTGCCTGGATTTCCTGGAAGATTTCTTTTTTTCTTGAGAGGAGGAGGATTAGATCCTTCAATTGAGTTATCATGAGTAAATCCATTTGATATCACTTCATCAGTCATCTTAGATGAGATTTAATTCAATCTACAAAAATATATTTATTAAAATTGTTAGCTTATTGCTAAAACTTGATCTCTAAGCAAAAAATATTTATATATATAGAAAAAAAATTACCTTTTGTTTATGATGCCAAGAAAGATATATAGCATAAGTTTGAAAGATTGATTATTTAGATCTGTGTATATGTTGGTTGAATTTATAAGAGAAGAGATGAAAAGGAGACAATATAAGAGTAAGAGTCTATAGGAAGAGAAAATATGAGATCTCTCTCTAATGCACACATTCTCATATACTGCAGTCTTTTAACTGCTTATTGTCCGAATTTTAATATTACTATAGTAATATTAAACATGGGAGGTGGTGAAAATTTAAAAATATATGGGGGGTGGGCGTGGGGGTGGGGTACTAATTAAATGTATATTCTTTTTAAAATAAAAGTAGGTTATAATTCTTTCAATCTGTACTAATTTTGGTGAATAGAGTTGTTTGATACATATTATTGATGAGAGGTGTTAGATATCCTGTGAAATTAGTTGAGGTTTTAACTTTGGGGAATAGAGTTATCTGATACATGTTACTGGTGAGAGGTGACAGATATCCTGTGAAATTAGTTGAGGTGTACAAAAGTTGGCTCGGAGTTATAATTCTTAAAAAAAAAAAAAGTTAAGTAAATTATGTTTATGTAGAAAGGAGAGGGAGGGGGGGGGGGGGGTGGCAAAAAACACAAAACAAGGTGCATGATGACACATATGATGAGGACTGGAGAAAGGTGAA
>JAJOOR010025422.1:0-16080 GCA_036250505.1 Solanum acaule | reverse complement strand
TGTCAACAACTTTAACAAGATCCAATAAATCCAAGAAGAATTGATGAACTATCAAGTGTTTTTGGACAGAGTTGAAGAAGAAGATAAGAAGAAAATACCTCAAGTTACTTTTGACGGGCAAACTATCTTTTTTAGTTCATACATATATAAATTGAAGTTTGAGGCTAATAACTCAATCTTATTCTTGACTTTTATATTCTTGCATTACTTAAGTATCTTCATTTGTAATATCATTATAGAGAATACTATAAACTCTACGATGATCATAGAATACCTAGTTTTCTCTAGCTCTTTTTTTCTTCATGCTTGTTAAGTAGTAGAGTTTTATTATTGCAATAGGATTGGTAAGGTAAGGTCTAGCCCCCCTTGCTTGTACTCTTCTTCGAAGGTTCTTTTATTTATTAATGAAAAGTTAAAAAAAAAAAGAATATAAATGGGACAACAAAATAGGTAGCTATGTAAGGACATATACTATAATTACCTAAACAATTATTTCATTTCTCAATTATTACAACGATCTCCACATTAAATAAGACAAAAATATTATTATAGTTTTTACCCAAAAAATTATTTACAAATTTAATAGTACATGATACTTTTATAAATATATATATATATATATATATGAAAAATACCTGCTTTCATGTGATGTTGTGCTCTCTGTAATAACCAAAAAGTATGTACAATGTTGATGATATTAACTTGCAGGCAAGTTCAATATGGTTGTACATGATACATCATGTTACTAGAAATTTAATGAACTACATCAAGCAGAAGTATGGGAACCTCTAATCATAATTATTGAAAATGGCAAGTCTGTAAATTCTGTAATGTAGTTACTAAACTATACGATCAACCAATATATATTGAATTTGAAAAAAGAGTTCAGAAGAAATACTTTGAGCCTCTTTATTTTGACATTTAGAACTGAGAGATCCATGAGTTAGAATCTGATGCATATAGATACAATTAGTCCAATGAAAGTCATCCATGTCCTTTCTATGCACATGTTACAGAAATGGATGATTCAAATAATGTATTAACATCACGATACGATACTCTTAAGAATACAAAAAAGATCAATTATCACAATGACTATCTTACTAACTCGTTAGCTACTATCAAGTTATTCATTGGCAGCTATAAGGACAACCTCAAGAGATTCAAAGATTCTATCAAAGATTCTGTGAACTGGTTCAAGAATTTCTTAGGATCTACTAAAATGGATACATGTTAATTACAAGCACCATATATACTTAGCTTCCACCCATAAATTCATTACGCGATGCATAACATTTATTCTTTCGCAGTACCTTAATGTCATTCAATAAATTCCATTGAGTTTGCTCATACAAAGGTATTTTAGTATCACACAAATTTTATCATTGCTCAATCACTTCCTTTTCTGCTATTAAGTGATAAATTTGTACTCAAATAAAACATGAACATTTGTTTAAACGAACTCAAAATGGGCATCTAAGGCTAGTCTTTAGTTTTTGGAGTTAGAGTTTGAGACTAAGCCTAGAATTGAGGATCAAATTTATCGAAATTGAGACTAAGCCTAGAAATGAGGATCAAATTTATCGGAATCAAAAGTTGCATGTTGTGCTAATTGAGTCCATCCTATGCCTCTCGTGTCATTTTCTTCCTTCACTTGTGACTAGGGGCGGAAGGGGATTAATCCTAATCTCCTTTGTTGAAAAATCATGTTATATATACTCACAAGAGTTCAATGCCTTTAAAAATGAGGCATCCACCTAAGACCCAAAATTTAAGAGATCCCATTATTGTAAGGATTTTTAAAAAAGAATAAAATATACGGTGTCTTTTAGATCGCTTCGAAAGATTAAAGAATGTTTCTTTCTTTTTTGTCAATTTTTAAATTTAACCTCCACATGACATATTTAAGACCACAAGATTAAAAGATTTTTGGCATATATACATATATCTAATTTAGTTTAACATCATAAGATTCAAAAATCTTCTTTTACTCTTTTAAATTTAGTGTCAATTCAAAATCGAACAAAAGATTAAAACATATCCAATACTACCTATAGAAAAAAGTAAAAAACTTCATCGTAAAGAAAGAAACAATTTTACATCTAAAAAAATATTTTAAATATACTAACAATTCTACTTCTTAAAAAATTAAAAAAAAAATAGACTTTGAATATAAAATATAAAATAAAAAAATTAAATATTTAAGGCCACATATTAAGCTTCATGTGTTCAAACTAGTGAAACTTACTCAAATCTTAGATCCAACTTTATGGGAAAAAAATAAAATTTCTAGGTCGATTCATCTTTATGAAAAAATGCAAATCCCATCTCATAATAAAATAAAAATTCTAGGATCTACCTTTATGAAACGGGACTTGAACTCGGGTGTCTCACAAAAAATAAAAATTCTAGGATCCACCTTTATGAAATAGAAAAATTCCCGAGAGTCGAGTATCCTAACCAACTAGACTACAACGGATTGTTGAACATATTAAAGAGATTAATTTTCAAGACTTTTTAATATTTGGAAATTAATCTATCGAAAACAACAAACAAAAGAACATAGTCCAAGTTTCCTTATAACTTTATTCTCCATATGATGTTATATCTTTACTCTTCCATCAATCATATCATATCTAATAATTGAAAAACTAGAAATTTAAGATCAGACCTCTAGTTCTCCTTTTTTGACATTGAAAGAATTCCGATCTTTGACGAGATGTAAAAAGAGTGATCTCAATGCTTATATCTGTCTTCCAAGCTATGTGGTCATATGACGAAAAAAGACTAATTTAATGAGATGTGTCTGTTACAATACGTATATGTATGCCTTCTCTAAAAATTTACTTTTATACAAGTAAAATAGCCTAGTATTGTGTGATCATAAAAAGATAATATATTAATTCGGTTTATTATAAAAGAAAATACTGCGATTTGTTTCAATCTAATATAACATTAATTCTTGCAAATAAAAATGCTTAAGAAATTATTACCATATATTGAGAAGCTAAACTTTGCAGAATAAAATACAAAATTATAAGCAATAAAAAGGCATGAGGAAGACCAGGTCCTCTACACGATTTATTAGCAACCAAAACTTCATTAAGATCATATCCTCATACCTTTGTAAAATGAATATTAGAACTTTTACATTGAAATCTTTGGGATAATTAGGCATAGAGAAATATACAAATTATGATGAATTTGTCAATTATATACCTAAAATATGTTATTGCCTATTTAAAATTACATAGTAAGGCAAATATATAATACATTTACTATTGAAAATCAGTAAGTGTCTAAATCTACAATGTAGCTACTAAATTATACAATCAATCAATATTTATTGAATTCGAAAAAAGAGTCCAGAAAAAAATAGTTCGAACCTCTTATTTTGATTTGTCGGATGATTCAAATAACATATTAACATCGCGACAAGATACTTTCTCAAGGATACAAAAAGGATCAATTAGCACAATGACTATCTTACTAATCTGTTAGTTGCTATCAAGTAATTAAGTTATTCGCGTCTAAAATCCTACTTGATTGACAAATTTAGTGAGCTCGATTTTCTTTCCTTTTTGTTTCATACGATTGTTACAGATTCTGTTATATTTTAACGTCATTAATTTCTGTTAATTGATTTATGTTCTTCACTACGTGATTTAAATTTTGGAATTTAATGTTTCTGCAAAGTTTTGTTATCAGTAGTATTGGTTTAAAATAAAGATTGCACAACATAAAAGGCCTAATGCGATGTATTCAAACATTTATTCTTTCACAGTACCTTAATGTCATTCAATTTAAAAGTCAAAAACTAATTTTGTCATTGTTCGATCACTTCCTTTTAGCGGGAACATTAGTTTAAATGAGCTCAAAATGGGCATCTCCGGTTACTCTTGAGTTTTTGGAGTCAGAGTTTGAGACTTAGCCTAGAAATGAGGATTAATTATATCGGAGTCAAAGTTGTGTGTTGTGCTAATTGACTCTTCCCTATGTCTCTCATATCATTTTCTTCCTTCACTTATTACTAGAGGCGGAAAGGAATTCATCCTAACCCCCTTCGTTGGAAAATCAGGCTATATATATGGTAAGGTCAAAAACTTTTTTGTAATATATAAATAGTATATGTTAAATTTGTTTGATGAAAATCTTGCATTCACCACTGCTTTTGACTAGATCTCTAGCACACTCCTGGCTGCTTTCGTGTGCCGTAGCTTCATTAGGGGTAGTTAGTTCTGTTTGATAGCTTATTATTTAGTTAATTACAGGTTGTTTCATTAGCAATGCAATATTCTTGAGACAATAGCCAGAGAGGGAGACTTACCCATCTTTGGCATGCTTAGAACACAACTCAACACACTGCTACACATTAATAGAGGTTTTTTTTTTACTGCAAATCAATGAGAAATTTATATTACAAAACATGATTTTACCATCTATTTCCCTTTAAACTAGCTCATTGAGAAAACACACGGTGAAAACCAGATTCTCAGTGAAATACTAGGAAGCTTCCTAATTTTTTTTGTGTGAAAACACTACTATCTCTTTTCTCACTGGTTAAAAAAATAAATAGGGAAAAGGCTCAAATATTCAACTTTGAGAAAAGACTCATTTATTTCATCCGTTCAATGTTTGGCTCATCCATGTCATTTTCATTTGAGAAAAGGCTCATCCATGTCATTATCTGTTAACTGAAATAGCACAGGTGAGCCAAACTTTTAACGGGTGACATAGATGAGCTTTTTTCACAAATTCGATGTATTTGAGCATTTTCTTTTTAAAAAAATGATTTAATCAATGACATGGCCGAATTGTAATTGACCATGTGTAAAAAGTGATTTTGCAAAACCGAATTTTTTTTCAATTAATAAATAATGGTGTGGATGAGCCTTTTCTCAAACGAAAATGACATAGATGAGCCAAACTTTAAACATGAATGGCATAAATGAGTCTTTTCCCAAAATTTAATTACACGGGCCTTTTATGAGAACAACCACTGAATATTTTTCAGTGAGAAATTTCAATGGAAAATTAGTGATATTTTAGTAGTGACTAGTGACATATTGTAAAGTCCTGCTTCAGGGATGATCATAGTGTCACGTACTGTTCCTTTGAGAAGGGTGTAATATCACCACCTATTCAGTCCGACAACCGGTCACAGAGTTGTATCCCTACTCACGTGATCTATGCATACCAGGTGTTAATATTTTCAGTTAAGACGTTGAAAAAAAAAGTTTTTCAAGAAAATATTCCTCAGAAAACTTCAAGGAATTCTACGCATACCAGGTGATTTTTTGACAAATTGTAGGAATTATGTCTATAGCTCTATTTGTATGTATGCCAATTTTTATTTTATTTTTTGTGTTTTTCTATTAAATATATGTTTTTTTATTTAATTTGTAAGAAACCTTTTTTCTATGCGTGGGCAAATACTCTATCTATATATGTAAAAATTCTTAATTTGTACTCAAATTTAGCAGGAACATTCGTTTAAACGAGCTCAAAATGGGCATCTCCGGCTAGTTTTGAATTTTTGGAGTCAGAGTTTGAGACTCACCCCAGAAATGATGATCGAATTTATTGGAGTCAAAGTTGTGTGTGTTGTGCTAATTAAGTCTTCCTATGTCTCTCATATCATTTTCTTCCTTCATTTATCACTAGGATCGGAAGGGGATTCATCCTAACCCCCTTCGTCGCTTTATACACACAAGGTTACAAACTTTTATATATATATATATATATATATCGAACCCCTTTGATGAAAATTTGCATTCGTCACTGCTTTTGACTAGATCTCTGTAATGACCCATATATTAAGGGTATTTATGGAAGTCCTCCCTATATTTATTTACGTACTTATTAGTTGTTAAATTGGAAATTTCATAATTTAAAAGTATTAGGCCAAAGTGTCAGTTATATGGTTATGCTAAAGGGTCTAGGAGTGGGCCAGACCCATCTTTCTTTTACGAGAACGTGAGGTGACATTAGGTTATACCAATACCAGTAAAGCACCCAATTTAGTAAAGAACGAAAGAAAAACAAAAGGCTGCCTAACAAATTGGTAGAGACGATACGTGAACTGTGAAAAGCTCTCAGGTAATTGTCGAACTTTGGTGATTCCTTTTAATTGTTTTTGGTCAATTGACAATGATTGCAACTTGTCATATTGGAGGTGATAAATATGTCATCTCCTGGCAGTAACGATGTGGCACAAAGATATAAATTATCATGTTATGGTTATTAGCATAGAATAGTTGTAGAATTTTGGGGTTTGAACCATTAAATTTACCTACTGCTAAGCCACTAATTAACAAGTATTGGTTCACTGTGATTTGGAATTGAATCCTATTTAAATTACGTAGGTTTAGTTTTAACTTGGGAATAGAAGCATTAATATATTTGGTACAATATTCTTTAATTAAGTTGGATGGGTTGGTGATAGCAAGATGCACTTAGTGTAGATGTTTAGGGATAGCTTTAAGTTTGAAGTTTTAATGAAGTTGAGATTTGATCTGTTTTCCTTTAATCCGAAAAGAAATATAGTAATAAAGACGTTATTGATTCGTATTCTTATGGAGTGTATATATAAATTTGAGCAGATTTTGATCGTTCGGAAGTGTTACGAAAGGACAAGTGCGTAAACTGACACTTGGGCTTCGGTTTAATGCAAGTAGAGATTTTTTTTACTTCTTTGAAGTGTTAGTTTTAATGTATTAAATAAATATAAGGATAATGGGAGATGAGAGGTTCCCGTATAAGTGAGATAACGAGCATTTATGCGGGTACCAATGTCATAATATGGAGAAATTTTCAAGAAATTGATTAGTGGTTGATAGTACCATAAGTTGAAATGTGATTGAATTGTTGAGACTTGGGGATTATGTAAGCTTGATTGTGATTGATGACCCCCAGTTGTAGGGTCGATTGATAATCCATATTATACATTGTTCATACATATTCATACCACTCTTATTGTTGCATGATAATTATTAGTTGATACGATTCATTGAGTTATCTATGAGATTTATATCCTTATTATGCCGATGGGAAATGGTTCCGGCAAATGACATCATGTAAAGACGATGGGAAATGGTTCCGGCGAGTGGTATTATGCCGATGGGAAATGGTTCCGGCAGGTATATGGACCTCATGAGACCTCCATGGATCCCGACTATCCGATAGAGGAAGCGGGTGTATACCAGTTTTATTGTTTTTCCAGTGCATTGCATTGCATCACACTTCATCTACATTGCATTCCATATTAAATGACATTGAGTTATTGAGATGACTGTAGTACTGAATTGACTTGATACACTTGAGATATTGTGCGATATTGTTGGTGGTGTAATTGGTCTTATTTTGGGAAAATACATGTTCTAATTATTATATTGAGATGAGTTATTTTATGACTTGGTTATACTTATTGAGAAGGAAACTTTTAGGGTAGATCTCGTTATCACTTCTAGGAAGGATTAGAAATCAAAGCTTGTTGAGTACACGTGTTTCCCATACTCGCTCTATACTTGCTGCACCCTTTTTGCGTGCAGGAACTGAGCAAGGTACTATCGGTGCTTGATTAGTTGGTGGGAGCGAGATTGTTAATTGTTGGAATTCAGGGTGAGCTGCTTTCTCTTCAGCAGTACTGGTTCTAAAGACTCTTTTACTTCATGTCTTATTTCCTTCTGGACAGTTATTTTAGTTTTCAGACTTGTTTCGTATTCATAGATGCTCTTGTACTGGTGTCACCAGGTCCTTGGGTAGTTTGACTTTTACTCGTTTATTCCCCACTTATACGAGTTAGTTTTTTTTTATTTTAATAATATATCTGCATTAGTTAAATTGTTAGTTGATAATAAAGATTAGAGTTTGCCTATTAGGTAATAGGTTCTCTCATGGTTTAATGGGATTTTGGGTCGTGACAATCTCTAACACACTCCTTGCTGCTTTCGTGCACGGTGGCTTCTTTATGAGAAGACGGGAAGTTAGTTCCATTTGATAACTTATTTTTTAGCTTCAACTAAACATATATAGTTGATTACTTCTTGTTTCATTAGCAATGCAATATTCTTGAGACAATAGCAAGAGAGGGAGACTTTCCCATAAGATTTGGCAGACTTAGGACACACCGCTACAAATAGAGTTTTTTTCCACCGCAAATTAATGAAAAATTCATGTTATAAAATATGTTTTTACCACTCATTTTCCATCGAATCAGCTTAATAGAAAAACGCATGGTGAGAAATAGATTTTCACTGAAATACTGACAAACTTCCTAATTTTTCTTTGTGAAAACACTACTATCTTTTATTTTCTCATCGATTTAATCAAAATATCTATAAAAATAGTCACATGAACATTTTTCAGTGGGAAATTTCGAAAGAAAAATAATGATTTTTTAATACTAGTGACGTATTACAAAGTCCTGCTTCGAGGCTTGTTGAGTAACGCAAGAGTGTGGCGTATTGTTCTTTTGAGAAGGATGTAATACCACCATCTATCAAGCCCGATGACTAGTTCACTAAGTTTTATCCCTACTGATCCTCTTTCCGAAAGGTTGACCGCATAACCTAGATATAAAACTCGTGATAAAAGGACAACTTTCCTTTCACTGAATGGAATCAATAGAGCCTAGAGGCCAGGTATAAACTCCCATGGTAATTTAGGGACTCGTCTAGATATAAATTTTATTTTTTTTTTGCTTCTTTTTTTTTTTTTCATTGTGTTAATTTTTTCCTTTAGACGTAATTTTTTTTTTCAATTTTTAGATTAATTGTGGAAACTAATGTCTTTTATTTTATTTATTGAATATATGTTTGAGAAAATTGTATATAGTGGCAAACTATTAATTCAAATTAAATTAACCACAGTTTGATTTAATTGTGCCCCGTAGCAAATTGTTGGCAGTCGCCTCTCTCTCTCAAATTCTCGCTCGCCACTCTCCCTCTCTCGCTCGCCAGTCTCTCCCTCACCTCTCTCACTTTATACAAACAGAAATGTATAAATTGCGTTTCTGTTTGAATAAAGCGAGAGAAAATTGTATATACACATGCAAATACATATATCTTCGTCCTATACACTTATAATTATACAATACAAATATTCCCCTGCCTAGTTCTCTTTTGCCTTTCTCTCTTTCTCGTTTTATACAAACACAGATTATACAAAATATAATGTATAATTTATGTTTGTATAAAGCGAAAGAGAGCGCGATATTTGATATACAAACACATAAAATTGAATTGAGAGGTTGTCAACGATTTATACAAACGAGAGGCTGACAACAATTTATACAAATGGCCTGCCAGCGAAATTATACAAATCTGAAGAGGAGCCAGTGAATTATACAATTGCTTCTTTTGTATATATGTATAACGAAATGGCCTAGTTTCTTTTGTATATATGTATAGCGAAATAGGCATAGCATGTTTGTTATGGAGAGCAATTATGCAAACTATAGCTGTAGCAGCATACAAATATGATTTTTGTGTTTGCTATATGTGAAAGTAGGGCTGGGCATTCGGTAATTCGGTTCGGTTTCGGTTTTTTTTTTCGGTTTTTTCGGTTTTCGGTTCTTGTACCACACGTACCGAACACCAAACCGAAATAATTCGGTTCGGTTCGGTTTATGTTATTTTGATTCGGTTTTTTTAGTTCGGTTTTTTTTAGGACCTGCTTAGTAGGCTTTTTTAAATTAAAATTTTGTAATTTTTTTGTTTGATTTTTCAGCTTAATGGGCTAAAAATAAGTGGTCCTTAGATTAATTAAATTAGTAGTACATCTTTTTTGTGGTGCTTCCTGAGTGTTGGTCGACTGGCGACTGCTACGTGCTGCCAGTCGGCTGCTACGTGCTGCTGGTCGGCTGCTGCGTGCTGCTGGTCGGCTGCTGCGTGCTACCGCTGAGTTGCTGCCTTCTGGCTTGCTGTGTACTGGCCTGCTGCGTGCTGGACTGTTGCGTGCTGCCTGCTGGCCTGCTGCTGATCGGCCGGACGCTGGTTGACGCCGGAGCCTGGAAGTGGAAACTGAACGACGTGCGAGCTGCGGCAAATTAGAAAAGTTTGAACTTTGAAAAGTGTTCTGTCTCTTTGACCTAATTTACCTATAAAATATAAATTATTAAATTATAATTTTTATTATTTAATATTAATAATTAATATTAATATATATTATAATATAATATTTTTCGGTCGAATAATACAAAAATTACATACCGAAAATCGAACCGAAATATTGAAAAATACAAAAATTTATACCAAAACCGAACCGAAAACCGAAATAATTTGGTTCGGTACGGTTTTTCAGTGTTTATTCCCAGCCCTATGTGAAAGTTGCTCTATATGTATTTGTATTTAACTTTAGAAAGAAAAAAGGGAATTTAGAAAGAAAAAAGCGAAAAAAAATTCCGTTGCCGGGACTTGAACCCGGGTCTCTCGGGTGAGAGCCGAGTATCCTAACCAACTAGACTACAACGGATTGTTGTGCTTTAATAGTTCCCTCTCTTTATAATTGTGGCCACGTGACAATTGATTTAATGAATGTCCGCAGTTGTTGGTATGTATGTCTTCGTAATATTTATTTTCTTATTTCTAAATTTTCTACTTTTATACTATATTAATAGACCAAGCTTTGCGCAATCATAATAAATAAATAATATATTCATTCGCTTTTATTTTTAAAAAAATAATACTTCAATTTACTTCCATCTTAAATATATTAATTTTCACAAATAAAAATGTTTAAGTAACTATTGTTGTTGATATCCAATTTTGGGCCTTCGCAATATGGATTAACTATCAAGATTCTTCAATCTCAAATGATTTGATATAATAAGTTTTCAAAATATTTTCGAGTTATTTTAAGTAATTTCTTCATCTTTATTATTATTTTTTATGTAATATATATATATATATATAATTACTACATTTTATAAATATTCAAAATTCATTTCGAAAAGATTTTGTTTTTATTAGTTTAGTGTAATTGATATTTTATATTCCAAGTAAATTATTTTATTTTATTAAGATTAAGAAGTTCATTAATTAATATTAATTCTTCTTATTTAATTTTTAGTTGAATTTTCCGATTAAATTCAATTTAGGCTAAATTCTTAATCCATTTAGCTAAATTTGCAATCCATACGGTCATTTCCTAAGGGAAAAATTTTGAGAATCACATAATGTATTGGTGAAATTATCTTATGTAACGACCGGGTTCCGTCGTTATGGAAAAGCCAACAGGGAAAATTTTTGGGTCGGAAAACTTTTTGTAGTAACTTGGAATTTCCCAACTTAGTCCAAATTTGGACGAAATCGGAGTCTTTGAGGTGTAGGAAATTCTGGTAGCAATCGGGTAACTTATTTATGATTTTGATTACATGAGTAGTTAGAGAAGTCGTTAAGGAATCCGTACGACTTTACGGAATTGAATTCGGATGAGGAGAACTCCTGAAATCGATCTTAGCATGAACGGTATTTTCTGAGCGTCGTTGGTTAAAGGTGTGTTGTGAAATGAGGGTCCTAAAATTCTTTAAATATCTCACTATTTCGTGCAAGCCGCTTTGGCGGTGGTTTTGGTCGCTCCGGCGGGGCCGTTGTAGTGGGATGAGGGCCGTTGTGGCGGGCCAAACGCAACTTAAGGTGGTAAATAAACCTCAAAAACATTTTATTCTGCATTTTTTGACTTTGAGAGCTAGGAGACGACCCATACAAGTTCTTGACCGTTTTTCACCATTCTTGAGGCTAATGGTAAGATTTTAACTCCCCAAATCCGTTTTTCGATCCGTAGAACGTAATCTAATTGGTAAATATCGATGGGAGAGGGTTTTGATCTAGAATATATGGTGGAAACAACCCTAATTTGGATACTTGGGATCATGGATATGATCTAGGGTTGTTACAATTGTTAGTAATCTGGGTAATTAGTGATTGTTTTTTGATTCCAGTATTATATTAATTGTTTGTAGACCAAGAACAAGCGGAACGAATCCAGAAAGGGAAGGATAAAGTTTTTTAGGGTTTCAAGCTTGTTTCGAGGTAGGTGATGGTTGTGATTCTATGATTGTGTGATGTATGTTTGTTTTTGCTTCATTATGATGCATGTATGTATGCGAATGTTGCATTCTTGATCACATTAATTGTAAATGAGGATATATGAATGATGAATGCCATGAATCATGACTTGATTGTATGATTATGAGAATATACTTGTGATTGTGATTGTGATTGTGGCTTGTTGAATGGATCGGGTGTTGCGTTCCGACACACTAACTTGGATCAGTTGCCACGTTCCGGTATAATTATGGGATCGATTGCCACGTTTCGGTATAAACATTGGATCGGGTACCACGTTTTGGTATGCTAACTGTTTGAGTTTGAGTTTCATGAGAGGAACAATGACGTGATAAATGTGAAGTTGTTCGTTATTTGTTAAATGTTGATAATCTTGTATATGTTCGATATTATGCATGTGTTTATAATGTTGTATTGACTTGTGTATGTTGCACTTAGTGGGATAGCCGCATGATCCTACCAGTACATTGTAGTTGTGTATTGATACTGCACTTGCTCTTTCTTTGTTGAGTACAGGGCAACTTCAAGCGGCTATTGACAGACCTCGCTTAGAAGATCAGTGATCATCGTTTGAATTCAAGGGTCAGCCAGCTCTTCCAGGTTGCCATGAGTTCTCCTTTCGTCTATGTCCACATTTCGGACTTAGACTTTTCTTGTTAGTTATTAGTTGTTAGTTTGGGGTTGTGACCCTTCTTGTTTAGACTTTGGTTCATTGTTAGATGTTTTGGTACATTGACTTTCAGGTTCTAGGTGTATTTTTCCGCATTGTTAGTAGTTAGATCTTTTGAAAGTTTATGGAAACTTCAGTTTTTAGATATGATTCTTGTTTTCGTATCCTTAAATGCTTTAGTTTTTGGTTTAGTTGCTTGGTTTGGGTTGTAGTAGTGGTTCTCCCACCGAAGGGTTAGTGTCTGTGCCAATCACGATGGTCTAGGTCATGACACCTCCTATCCCTACTCTTTTACTAATTACACAAATTCCATGTTTTCTAGGCTTTCCGGATACATAATTAAGAATCCGAATACATTATTGTTGATACATTATGTAACAACCTAAGGAACTTATTAAGGGAAAAAAATCTGACAATTAAATTGAGATCCCGTAAATTGCACAGTTCAATTTTATCTTACTGGTTCAGTCATATACTGCAACAGAATAAGAAAATTCAAATTTCAAATTTCTTTCTCCATGTTTTTCGTTCTCTCTATTTCATTCATTAGCCGAAAAATTGATAAGATAAATGAGAAAAAGAAAACAAGGGATTTTTGAAATATTTAAAAATAGTAGGATAAATTTTAGAGAATATGAAAAAAAAAAAAAAAAAGTTTGCAAAATATGACCATATTTACTCATCTGAAAACCCTTTTTTTGTTTCAGCCCAGTGTGGCCCAATTCCTCTTAAACTCAGTATATCCCAATTCCCCCAATACAATGGCAAATTGTCAATACAGATCCAGCAATATACAATGCATTAGTCGCATACATACATCATATACATATGCGTCTTCTTCGCGAACTCAGTAAAATACGCGTATCAATTGGGTTATTAACAATCTCGAGATAACAATCTAGAGTGTATGTTTTTCCTAGGAGAACTCCCTGGTCATTGTTCAAGAGGAAGTCGATATACAAGTCTCGGAAGCTAATATACAGACATGCAGGAATGAATTTTTTTGGGCCAAATTCCAAACGAAATTGCAGCAATTGGACTCTTTTAAGCCCAAAATCTTGAGTTGGTAGATTTGGATCGATGACCCAAGTCCTTTATGATCTTTATTTTAATAGTTTTAATATTCATTTTACTTTTGTTAATGAACTTTTATTGCTAAATTATGCTAAGGTCCGGTCATCCTTATTTAATAGTTATATTTATTATACATAATTATAATTTAAAACAATTACAATTCATAGTTATGCATTATTTATTTAATAGTTATTTTCCAATTTAAAGTAGATCTTCCGATTATCATATTTCTATGCATTTTGTATTTTATCATTTATCTCTTCTTCTTTTTTCTTCTCTTAATTAGCATATAACCCCAAATCAACGACATCATTTTCTTTTTTATAGATGATTTTTTTTTCTTTTTCTTTTCTTTCATGAATGATTCTTTGAATTCACTCCAAATTAAAATCTTCGTGTTTTCTTTCCCTTGACTTGACAAAGCGTTGTTGTAAGTGTCTCGTGATAATTTATGAAACTTCGCTAATAGCCATGAAAGAAAGCTTTGAAGCTTAAATTCAAATTACGAACTTATGAAATCGATACTAGATTCAAATGGAGGATTTACGATTATACATTTGTATCAACGTGTCAACTGTGTTATTCATTATGTATCAATGTATTTGAGTGTATCTCTAACTTGCTATAAATTTATAGTAATATATTCAGATATATTAGTTCCTTGTTATACATTAGTATGATCATGTATTTGAGTGTGTATGCTCACTAGTTTACATTTGTATCATGTATATGATATATTTGTATTAATGTATTTGTCTGTTTCTACTGTGTTTTATCGCCATATGTATTTACATCAATGTCGTATCAAAGTATTTTAATTTATTATAATTTAATAACTATTTTAAAAGAAATTGACAATATAACATTTCTTGTAATATTTTGTAAGACAAGAATAAACATATATAAATTATTGTACGTTACATAACAACACAACTGTTTAAATTTTTCTTCTTGATTATAGTTTTGAAAAAAAAATCAATAGCTTTCAGTGGAATCAATTGTTACATCAACTATCAAAGCTATTCTAGAAGTGCTTAAAAATAAAATTAAGACTTCACTTCATTGAATATGCCAATTAGAACATCATTTTTTACTTATATAATATTTCGTGATACTTTAAATTAAAAAAAAATTATAGTGATTATTATTTTTAGAATACATTCAAAGTTAAGACAATATTTTTTTAAATTTAATTATTTGATAATCTAATTAATTTTAGTTTGAAATGCTTAATAAAAATTCTCAAAGAATTGAAGACAAACTTACAAAGCCAATATTAAAACACGATTGATTCAAATTGAAGTGAACTAGACAAGTTAAGAAATAAAAAAACAATGTAAATATAATTGTCTACGTTTTTTATTATAATTACATCAATAATAAAATTTCAAAAATATGTGCATAATAATTAGAAAAATTATTAAGAAAATTTTAATTAATAGTAACAATAAATACATAAAAAAAAATTATATTTGTGTAACATCCGGCAATTTGAAATAACTATGAAGAGGCAAAGAATTGGAAATAGTCATTTTTGGAAGGAATTCAAAATTTGGAAAATTTGGTTAAGTGTGGGAAAAAGTGAGTTTTTGGCCAACTTTGAACAGTCATAACTCCTAGCTCAGGATGAATTATGTGTAGTTCCAGTTATTTTTGCGAAGCTCGTGGAATGATCTTTCCAACGCCGCCGAGTTTGCTCGATTCCGAGTTCGTATGAGTAAGTTATGCCCTTTGGAAGTTGGGCAGTTGGCAGGGAAATCCGTCAAGAAATTTTAAGGGTATTTTGGTCTTTTCCCTAACCAATTCTTTTGGTTATATTAGGGATTTAGACTGATTTCTTGATCAGTTTTTCCCTTTTAAAAAGAGTGAGAGTGAGGGTTTGTGAGTGAAGAGGAGAAAAAGAGGAGAAAGAGAAGAGCAAGCAAGGAATTCGTCGTGGATATCGTCGGGGGTGATCCCTATTAAGGTATGTGAGATCATAGTGTTGGGTTGGTTCTTTCCCCCACACGCCAGACTCGTTTTAATTCTGAGAAAAGATTGGTTGTGTTTGTTGAAGTTGTTGGTTGTGTTTGTTGAAGTTGTTGATTGTGTTGTTGAAGTTCCTTGTTGTCTTGGGACATGTTTCCGGTTGTGTTTCCGAGTTGAATCTATTGTATGTTGAGGGGTTTTATGATTCTAAGTGTTTGGTGTTGGAACCTTTGAGGTTGAGAGGGTTTAGAAGTAGAGAAAAGAAGGAGAAAAGTCGAATTTTTCTAGGGAAAGGGGTGG
>JAJOOR010025421.1:0-27263 GCA_036250505.1 Solanum acaule | reverse complement strand
ATCAAAAAAAAAAAAAAAACAACCATATCACCATGCCTAAACAGAGAAGACACCAAGATTTGTTCATTACTTACTCTCAATACTTTCTATCTATATAGGAGTTCTAAGCAGACAAACTAAATAAAGGCTAAAACAGTTCAAAAACCAAACACCATTATTATAAATTTTTAATTCTTAATACTAGCTGAACTCAAGTCCAGTAATTTCAACTAGTTGCCTCTCAAAAAGGCACCATCTTTCCAATCACAACTCTACAAACTCAACCACAGTGACTTCACCATGTTCTAATCATTAACGCATATACAATGTTTCAGTTTTGACATAAAGCTTAAATTTTTCAAATGGGTATCCAAATTAGAAACAAAAAAGAACAAAGACCCAAAATTTCAATTTTCAAGAAAACCACAATCAAGAGTTGAAAAAATATAAAAAGATTCCAGCTTTATCAAAACTTGAACTTGGGTAAAATACAAAAAGGCATAATAACAAGTCAAAACCCAATAAAGAAAAAAAGGAACCTGTGGGGGTGCAAGAAGAGCAGGATGATAAAGGGATTGCTGCATCAATGCTTGCTGCTGCTTCAGCCTCTGTTGCATCATCTTCTATGAATTTAATTTAATGTAAATATACAGGAGATATAAAACTCAGATTATATTAAGAAAAGGAAAAAAAGGATGATTTTCAAGAAAGGAAAAATGAAGGAAGAAAAAATAAAAAAGAAAAAAATAAAAGAAAAGAAAAAGAAACCCTTAGAGTGGTGCCACAAGATGAAGACTGAAAGAGAAAGATGATGCTTTGCTACACTGCTATAGATCTTTATTTAATTTATTTTTAGCTGATTAGCAAAATCTGCTACACCCTTTTCTTTTTTACTCTTCCTACACCTGCTTTCTCCTTATGTACTTGCAATTTGTAGGACTATTGTGGGCCAAAGTTTATGCTGATTTTTTTTTGGAAAAATGGTATGAAATAACAAATTATTAATTCAAATTAAATGTTATATTCATAGTTTTTTTTTATTTGTAATTCGCAGTAAATATTTCATGTTTTTTGTCATCCCATTTGTATACCGAAATATACAAATGCAGGATCCATTTATATACCGAAATATACAAATAGACCCAAATACATATTTTTTTATGTATATGTATACCGAAATATACAGATTAATAGTTATAGCAAACATAAAGTTTGCTATGGAGCGCAATTATACAAATTATAGTTATAGCATACAAATATAATTTTTATGTTTGCTAAACCTAAAATTTATTCTTTTTTTTTATATTATTTTTTCAAATATTTGTTTGACTATAATATTTTTATTAGATTTTATAAAAATAAATCTGATCTTCAAATAATTTTAAGTTTGATAGTCTTTGGGACTTCTATTCACAAAATTTTAATTATTTTCAATTTAATATATGTCCAAATATAATTTTAAATTTCAAAATTATAACTTCAAAATTTATGGCTAAATAGAAAAAAAAAATTGACCATTTAGGCCAAGTCTAAAGATATGTAGCAATTATTTTGGGCCTTTCTAAAAATTAGATGATAGTTTAAGTTTATGGATATAAAGTATAAAAATCCAAACAAATTGGGTGTCAATTACATTCTATTCCGAAAGTTTTTCAAATTATAATAATCTCAAATTTTCAAAACTTGTGAATATAGTGCTCCTTCGCTCGATACATAGCAAATGATACATGAGTTATGTATCAGATACATAGATATGTATCAAATAAATAACTATAAATCAGATTCATACTAATTTAAGTTTGAAATAATTGAAGTTGTGTATCAGCAATAATATTTGTATCAAATACATTGTACACAACACAAAGTTGTAATGTATCTAATAGAAGTGGGGTGATATATCCGAATGTTAAGAGAGACAAGGAAAAAGGGGACCGTTTTGAGCATTTGCTTTGATTTTACTCTTCTTCTTTTTTAGGACAATGATATTTTAATCTTAGGAGCATTAATTTTGACGTATGAAAATTTTATAAGTGGTTTAGATTTGAACGTTCAATTGAGTAAGTTGAATCCAATTGACTTGAGTCAAATCAAGTTTGATCCACTTTAATCAAGTTTGTTAAAGGATAATTAAGCTTGAGTTGAGCTGCAATAGACTTTTTGATGTTTAAATCTACATAGTATGGTACCACTAAAAATAATTAAATTCTTAATGGAAGAGGGTCGAAATGTCCCTCCACTTCTTGGGATAAAAAAATGCCCTCCTTCTCGTGCCCTAAAATTATTTTTCTGGCTTAAAATTGTTCTTTTATTAACGACATAATTATATAATATTTAATTATATTTTAATTAAACACGTGTTCTTTATTTATTGATTCACATAACACCTTAATCCAATACGATTGATATACAAAACAAATAAGCAAAAGGAATTTTAAGATTCCAAGACAAGTTTATATGAAATCTTATGTAACTCCTGTTTTTCATATGATCACCATGTCTTGTTTAATTATTATTTTTGTTTTGTGCTCGATATTTCACATCTATTTTGGGATGTGATTATTCTTGATTCGTTGGAAATTATTTCTTGAAATATTATGCTTTCACATTACAAAATAATTTTATGTTTAAGAATAACATTCAAAAAATTTAATTAAAAATAAAAAAAATAGAAATTTACTACAATGCTCGCCGCTCAACCTTTGTGGTCACGATCTCTTATTGATTTCATCAAAGAGAAAATATTATAATTGATATAAGACTAATTATTATTAGTTATATGAAGTATTCTTTATGTTTCAAGTTTTAACATTAACAATTACAGGCTACAATATTTGTTAAATAAAAAAAAGAAAAAAAAATGGAATATAAATTAACAAACAAATTAATAATAGTAATGATAATTAATAATAGACATAAAATAAGGAGAGTCATAACAAATATAATATTTGTTTAGCTCAAAAAAGTTACTGATCCTTTCTCTCATCTGTTAATTGTCTATCAGAACAGATTTCACTATTTATACTCAATATTCGTATTTTTCTCTATCATCGCTCAAAGAGTAGTCAACATTGTCTTCTCTGGCGACTTTTTTGTTTCACATTTGTTGTCTTTATATAATGTGATGGAAGGTTTCTTATCAATATTAATCAAGCATGGTGATAGATAGGATTGTTCAGGTTAGTGTTTATTTCGAATGTATTTTATATTGTGTATATCAATAATACAATGTAATTTTGTTCAATTTAATGAATAGTATTCAATTTTTATTTTAGCAATTTTTTTAATGTATATTGTTCGATTTTTAAATAAGAAATGTTTGTTGTTGGCATGACTTTGTATAGAAATTTGCATATAACTGCAATGGAATTGATATACTGTTAGTTT
The DNA here is from genome assembly GCA_036250505.1 of Solanum acaule. Lineage (NCBI taxonomy): Eukaryota > Viridiplantae > Streptophyta > Magnoliopsida > Solanales > Solanaceae > Solanum > Solanum acaule. The sequence goes on along the minus strand of JAJOOR010025421.1, from coordinate 23,900 downwards.
ATAATTAAATAATGTTTACAATTGACTTGTTTGAATTTGGTACTCTTCTTGGTATGAATCTTGTATGAACCAGTGTTTAGTATTGATATGAAATTAGTATAAATATTGACAAATAAAACGTGTATTCATTTGATATACTATTTATATAACAAAGCACATTGACTAGTTACAAATGGTTCAAAATTGATATTTGTTGATACAAATTTAGAATGAACCAATGTTTATTTTTAGCATAAAATTGGTATAGAATTATGTATAATAATGGCATGAAAAGTTATTTTATACTTTTAGCATGAAATTGATATAAATTTATTTCTACTTTGGTATACTGTAATTGCGACACAATAAATTTATGATGGAACAAGAAGTATGTTGGTTTTTAAATGGAGGAATTTATATATGATTCTACCTGCCTATATAGTGGTCTAGTTAATGCGATAACTATCATGATCTGAGTCTACACCCTGGATGTGGTCGGCACTCGAAAACCATTGCTGGTCCCCAAGCGAACTCTCATCCTGGCTGACTACAAGCGAAAGACTAATTCAAGCATACAAAAGCTTAATACTGAATCAAATCTCATTAAACTCAAAGACTCAGCTTTAAAAAGTTTGAACAATACTCAAAAGATATACTCAGAGTTTATAAGACAACTCAAAAGAAAGAAATTACAGAAAACTCCTTAACTCTGTCTATCTATGGAGCCTCTACTATTACAGAAGGATGTCGGGACAAGACCCACGACATCTCAAAACTAATAACTTTAAGGTAAAGGTGAAGTCCTCCGGAATACAAAAAGGCTCACCACAACTAACTGGAATACCACATGACCTCAACGAAATGCCTGTTGATGATCCTGAATACATGTATCTGCATCATAAAATGATGCAAGCCAAATGGCGTGGTATATGAAATGTACGAGCATGTAAGGGGAACTCTGCAACATAAGTATAAACTTGATCTAATAAAAGGGAAGACATACTTACCTCGTCTCAACTCAATATGACTCTAGAATACTCAACTCAACTCAGGATACTCAACTCAACTCATGATGCTCAACTCAAAATGAAAGCAACAATAAAATATGCTATATACATGAAACTTTTAGAACAATAGATAATAACTCAAATGTATATGAAAATACAATAATAAACTATTTACTCTTATTTGGGAGATTCTCTAATCGACAACCATCACTTATGAGCAACGTGATGATACAGTGTCTCACCCACGCTGCCAGAACTGTCTTATACATTGTCGGAGTATAGGACATTCTCAACTAAGTGGATCTACTAAGATATGCTTAAAAGCAATAAGAAATCATCTAAAAAGTATGACATTTTACCCATGTTGGCATACATGATTTATGGGGGTTGTGAGTTGTCTGAACTCTCCCCCATATCGGTGTTCAATACTACTCCTAATAATATATACTCATGCTCATATGTTTAAAAAAATATAACTCTTCCTCTGGTTTGAGATAATTGCTCAAACTACCCTCTTAAAAGAGGTAACTGCTCTTGAAATAACTTTTGAACTCATAACTCATTTAGAAATCTCAGTTTCTCTTTTATCAATGTAAAAATTGATACCTCTGGGAATACATAATCCCCCTATACTCATACTTGAAAACTCTTTCTCAAAAACATTTCAAAATCATATGATAATATGATCATTGATGACTTGGGAAGTCATACTGCGTAAACATTGATCGTATATCTAGATACCATACTGCTTAAACATTAATGACAAACTCGATTGTCATACTAATCATGTTTTAGAAACTCTTTCTCAAAACTCATCTTTACTTCCTCAAAAACTTAGTTTAAAAACTCAAATGTTGGCTTTAAAAAAACTTCTCAAAATTATAACTCAATTCATAGGGTTCATGCAGAATTATGGACATGAACAACTCAAATCAAAGATTTTAATAGCAATATGGAAACTCAGTACTCAGAACTCAATAACTCAAGAACTCAAAAACTCGAAACTCAACAATACTACTCATCTCATGAATACTCAATTCATAGGGTTCATGTTAAAATATAGACATGAACGAAACAACTCAAGAATCTTAATGCATAAGATATAGCAATTCAATAATTACGAATATAATTTCAAAAAGAAATAGGAACTCGAGAACTCAAAATCAACTCATCTTAAGAATACTCAAATCTAGGGGTAGAATCCTAGATTTCTCTTTCACTGATTTGAAAGTAGATGTAGGGCGTGAGGACGAACTAATCCAACACTATGATAGCCTTACATACCTGAAAGAACAAGGTTCTTGAAGAATCTTGAAAAAGAACTTGGTTAGAAGCCTTGAAACCCTAACTTGAAGGAGAACAATCAAGAAATCCTTTCTTGAGATTTTTGAATTACTTTCTTGAAATCTCTATGGCCAAGAATTATGATTTTCATTAGTGATTCATAATTATATGGAGGAATTTGAGTTGGAAAGAATGGAATTCTTGGAGAAAGACTTACCTTGAAGATTGAACGAATCTTGAATGGAGTCTTCTACTTTGATTTTTCCTTAGGGTTTTGCCTTAGAGTTTGAGAGACAAGCGAATGATGAATTAAGAGATGAAAATCTGATTGTTTTGGGTCTTTAATTAGTCAAGAAATTCGTTTAGGGTTTTTCTTAGAGGTAAAAAGACAAAAACGACCCTTTTTAATGTTTTCCCGTCAGCTAATTCGTCACTACATTGTATCAGGTTACTAAAATAGCCATAACTTTTTACTCAAAAATTGGATTGTTGCAAAATTGGTGGCGTTGGAAAGTATATTCAAATACCTTTAATTTGATAGGTTATGGGTCACGTAACTCTTTATAGTCTAAGAGATATGATCGTTTGAAGTTCACCCAAGTAAAATCTTACATCAAAACTTAATCGATAAGGAAACTTTCAACCCAACTTTGTGCTAGGAGTTTTTAGTGACCTTAATTGATATCCAAAATCATTCCCACATTAATGAATTTATCTTTACACATATGGGCAATTTAAGAATCATCCGATATGACCCTATAAGTAAATGAAGAATGATTCGAGTCTTAACTTAGAAATGTTTGGGGTGTTACAATAACTTTACAACTAAGAGTAGACGCTACTATCGATGAACTTGAAATTAAATAAATTTGTTAGAGAACGATGCCCACTAGTTTTGTCACGACCCGAGCCTACACCCCGGAAATGACATGGCGTACAAGACTCCGAAGAGCCTCATACAAGCCTCATAGCATTCAAAACATAAGACGTAAGAAAATGGTACGAAATTTAAAAACTTTTATCCATACAATCGAAATCTTTATTTAAAAATAGCGGAAGTCTAGCTTTGTCTCACATGGCCATCTAATACAACTTTGAATCAATAATAGGGTCACAACCCTTCAACATAGTCCAAAACATAAAATGACATGAAAGAAACTACTAAAGACTCTCATATGTCCTCGAATCTTGAGGACTCACCACAAGCTAGGAGAATAGTCAATCCAAGCTTGAATCAAAAGAAATCACCTTAAGATCTGAAACCTACACTTTGTAGAAAAATGTAGAAGAAATATGGATTAGTACAAAAATGCACTAAGTATGATAGCCATGCAAAAATCATGCTAAAAAGGACATTTTAGTTGAAAACCATGCTATATGCCAAGCTTGAGAAACATCATGAACTTTAGTATAAAAGCATAGGACACAAACATATTCAACATGTATATCATTATAACATAATAGAACCATCATCTTAAGTAACCCTAAGTTATACTTGTGCAATGTAGGAATGACATCCCATAATACCACACATACTAAGTACCACTTTGAGGCCACCATAAATATACTTACCATTCTTCATTCTCATATTTAGTTAATACTCATAGACAAAGAACATTCACATTTAATAAGTCATGACAAGGAAAGCAACCCACAATAACAATCCAAGTTAAGCATTCATCATTATGTTTAGCCTTTAAGTCAACATTCTCATTAGCATCATTGTAAGCACATTCATTTCATTAGACATTATGAAATTTGAGAAACACACAATAGCCGCTCTCAAGGCCTACTCGTGCAATGCATGAATGTCATCTCATACTACTACCCACACTTCATAGAACTCCTTGAGTAACCATAACACATAACTCACATGATGGGAATAAGCCATAACCGACATAGACCATGTGAGAAAATCATGGAATCCAATGTTTATCCCACACCGTAAAGGGTTGGTCTACTTGCCTAAAGTAGAACTGATAATTTAGATTAGATGGATCTACTAGCTATAACATATGTGGGCACATAGTTATGGAATAAGGAAGGTGTTAATAGAAACCCGGCCTAACATGGGGAGAGCTTCCACCTCACAATATCCACTTGGTGCTAAGCATTAACTTCTCATAGAGTAGTTCATTATCTTTTTAATATTATTATACATGAGAGGGATAACATTGGCCTACTGACCCAATGTACATTATTAGACACATGAAAGGGATACCATTAGGTCTACCGATTCAAGGTAAGTTATTAGACACATGAAAGGGCAACCATTAGGTCTACCGATTCAAGGTACATTATTAGGATAGCTCATTGAATCCTCATGAAAGCTATACCATTTGGTCTACCGATTCAAGGTTCATCATTATAATAGTTCATAGACTCATCATGAAAGGGCTACCATTGATCTACCGATTCAAGACAAAGCCTAGAATACTTCATTAATCATTTATGAAAGGGATGTCATTGGCCTACCGATTCAAGGTTCATTAAGTCAAGATACTTTTAGTTACACAAGAAGAGGATGCCTTAAGCCTACTAATTCAACGTACATCAATCAAGATCACTTTAAATTACACATGAAGATGATGCCCTAAGCCTACCAATTCATGGTACACATATACATTGAGAAAACCTTCACAACATGTAATCATCATTCATAAGTGTATAATTGAGAATAGTCTTTCAACATCAACACAATTGCATTATAGTCATGATCACATTACTTCCAATATATTCACAAAGCATGTACATAAGCATCATGATTATACAAATCTCACAATTTGCCCTTAAAGGACCATGAATCATAGATCACCAACACACCTAGAATTACTATAATTATGCATGGATAATAACATGATTCAAGTAATTAAACTACTATAAGAACAATTCCATAATACTCATCTTACTACAATTCACCCACATCACAAAGTCATAAATTAGGGTTATGGGGAATTCATGGATTCATGGGAGATTTTATCTTAAAACCACCATAAAACAACAATTCAATCATAAAATATGATAATTAAACTATTGAAAACGTTTTTAGGAAGAATCCATGACTTGGAGTGAAAACCCTAGGTTATAGAGATTTGTTTTCTCTGAAATTGAAAGTTTGAAGGCTTTATGGAAGAAAGCTTTCCATGAACCAAGACTACCATACCTTAGATGGAGAAATACAACCAAAATCAAGTGAGAAATCCCTCTCCTTCAAGCCCTAAGTTGATCTTCCTCTTCTTCTTCAATGGAGTTATTAGAGAGAAGATTTTTGGAAAGGGTTAAGTTGGTTATGATTTTGGGTTTGGGAGTTATGAGGTAATGAGTTAGTTAATAGGTTAAAAAGTCTTAAAAAGGTCTAAATAATCAATATAAAACGACCTCACTTCATAATAACTAACCTAGGAATTTACCAAAAGACCCTTGCCTTGGCCGAGTTTGGACAGATTGCAGGCACCACCTACGCCTATGACCTATGGATCGTAGGTGGGTCTATGCCCCATCGTGCAGGTCCGTGGGTGGGTGGTCTGCAACCCATTTTCTTGGTCCTTGACCTACGACCAAGAGCTATGGGGCGTGGATGGACCTACGCCCAGGAGGTCCCATCCGTGGGTCATAACATTTTGGCAGCTTGGGCAATTTTGGGGCAACTTTGTGGATAGACTTTAGGGTCCTCCTCAAGGACCCTTGGTTGGTCCTTGGGGGGTCGTACCTTGACGTTTAACTCCTAAACCCTTCAACCTAAGTTTGGGAAACCATTTTACACTTCTAAACCCCACATCAAACTCAAAAACTCTAACGTAAGGCTCTAGTTTCACCTACTAGTTTTCTAGGTGATACATTATCTCTTCATTGGGAACATTCGTCCTCGAATGACATTTCTAAACACCTCTCGGAATTAAAGACTAGCAGCCCATCATGCATGAAACATCTAAATGATGCACAAAACAAGGAGGAAACATCAACTCCACCTCAATATACTCAATGCAACACAAGGGAGTAGGAACTACATCTAACAACCCATTATGCATGAAAACTTCAACATTTCTCATTTCATTGGAGGAATTACCTTCTCCAACTCGAATCATGCTCATCATAACATCATTAAGCACATTATACAATTACTCTCAAAAACACATTTAAGCATGTTCAACAAGTCATCTCATGAAAGCATATAAGCAACTCATACTAAATGCACATTAATCATGAGGAACATAAATCATAAAAGCTCATTTTCTCATTAAATATGAATTCATCAAGAACATGCATATCATAAGGAAATCATGGAAACACATAAATCACACATGACTCCAAAACATGAAACAAGCTACAAGGAACTCTTAGTCTCAAGCTTGAATAGGAATAGAAGAAAGAGATAAGGATATCGGAAATCTCAACAACCTTGCCTTCTAAGCATACCATCTCCCCCTTGGGAGTAAACCCATTCTAAGGCTAACATGAAAATATAGCAAATAACATAGGGACCTTAATAAAATATTTACATCTATAAGGAGTTATCAACATACCGATGCCTTCATCCTGAAGGGCTCCTTTGTCCTCTCTAGACCGGAGTGCATAGAAACGACCATACTTTGGAACATTAGGATTCGGGCCACTAAGAGAAGCTTGTTTGGCCTCTCTTCCTTTGGCCGTGAGTGTAGGGCAATCTTTCACTTGATCACTCTTTCCACAACCATAACACCTATTTGTACCGACTAAACACTTCCCATGGTGCTTTTTTCCACAATTGGTGCAAGTAGGTTTAGGAAATGGAGACCCACTACCTTTCTCTTGGTTAACCCTAGGAGTGTTTGAAGAATATTGGTTGGAACATGTCTTTTTTAACCTTAGTTGACCTTGATTTTTGACTCCTTCATTTGTTAGGAAAACACCGTAAGCCTAGAGATATTCATGTCCTCATGGAGCATTGTCGTACGACATTCTTCCTCAACTAGGTCGGACACACCCGTCACAAATCTACTCATCTCATTCCTCGGCTCCGCCACTATAAATGGAGCATACTTGGACAAAAGGATAAATTTTAAGGCATACTCTTGAACACTCATGCTACCTTTCCTAAGGTTTATGAATTTTTCTACCTTTGCCTCCCTCAACTCACGGGGAAAGAACATATCAATGAATGCTTTCTTAAACACCTCCCAATCAATGGGATCCGCTCCTACCGACCTATTTCTCTTCTATTGAGTAAACCAAACTTGAGCCACATCCTTCAATTGGTAAGCGGCTAGCTCCGCTTTTTCTACCGAAGTCACCCCCATAGCATCCACTACCTTATACACCTCATCCACAAATTCTTGAGGATCCTCTCCCACCTTGGAACCAAGAAACACGGGAGGATCCATCCTAACAAAATCCCTCAACCTAGAAGCCATAGTCCTCACATTAGGGTTCACATGAGTCCCACCATCCCTATTGGTTTGGGCCGTCATAGTTTGGGCTTGAGTTGTCACGGCTTGAGCCATCATTAGAAGAGCCGACCTAACTTCCTCATCCGACATGGCCGGAGGGTTAGTTGGAGCTTGATGAGCTTGATTCTCTTGAGGAGCTTCTTCATTGACATTATTGCACTCTATTCTCCTTGCGTTAGCCCTTCGTGTATTCATATCCTGAAGACACAAAAGATGAAATAGGAGATGGACTTTGTAGAGTTAAACTTTATGGCACGACTTAAGAGTAATGAAAAAAATGTATTTTCCTAATATCTTATAGCCTCTCATTCATAAATGTGGCGCGCTTCACACTATGAACAAGACTCTACTAGACGTGGCTTATGAGACATCATCCTAAAACCATCCCAAAATCTTGTTCTCTGATACCATGTTTGTCACTGTTGACACCAAATTTTGGTCTGATATTTCTAAAGTTAAAACATTTTAAGTATTTTATTTTTTAAATAGTTCAAAATACATGTTTTGTCATTTTAATGCAATTTGTTGATAATTATCCTTATTCTCAAAGTATGAGGATTTTTATCGGTTAATTCTGTTTATATTATTTTGCCACAGCCAGTTGAATACGGTCAAATATTTGTTCATTTTTTATAAAATCATTATTTCTATTAAATTGCATTTCTTTTTACATGTCATTGGTTACGGTCATTACATTTTTTTCATACTCATTTTATCTGTTACATTTGTTAATATTCATTTTGATATTTGCACAGTCCAGAAATTCATTCTGATATAGATAACATTTCATACACATATATTTTATTAACCGGTGATTTTGGCTCACGATTTTAAGATAGTAGCATTGTACTATTGATGGTTGTCGATTCCTTATTTAAAGAATAAATAAGATTTTAAGGGTATTTTTAGATATTTTTCAGTTGTTAAATTATTATTATTTTTCGGTGACAAGCTCACCGGAGTTATGCCGAAATTCGGCAAGTCCACCAGCCAAAACCCATGTTCATTTTTCTTCTTACTCCAGCGATCAGACCCAACAGCCATCTCCATTCCCCGTTTTCTCCGAAACCATCGGAAACAACCACCAAAACTCCATTTTTCTTCTTCTCTAAACCCACCTCCAACACCAGCATTTCCCTCCTCTCCACCCAAAATCAACCAGAAAACTCTGGATCCGCCAGACCCAAAAGACCTCACTGGTCAGCCCCTCTCCTCGTCCTCTCCAGCGAAACCACGATGCCGGAGAGACGAAATAACCACTGTTCCGAGCTCCAAGCTTGCACCACCAAACGCACCAGAAACCAGTTCACAAACCACCTCTGTTCCCATTTTTTTCGGCCAGCAACCTCAAACCCCACCAGTCCTCTACCAAATCCATCCCCTTTCCTTCACTTTTCCAGCAACCAAACAGCCTCCAAAACCCACCGAACAGCCGCCCAAAACCCCCTTCATTTCTTCTTCTTTTTCCAGCGAGGTTCACCCATAAAGACTCCGATGAGTCTGTGCTCGAAACCAACACGAATACAATCAACCTCCGACCAGCACTAGACTGCCAGAACACCACTACCAAACCCACATTGGAATCCATCGCGAACAACTGTTCAAACCAGCAAACAACAAGCTCCATCTTCAAATGTTGGTAAAATCTAGATCTGACCCATTAGCTTCATTCTAAATTTGGATTATTACTTATGTTGTTCTATTCTTTTTTTTTCTTTTTTTATTATTGTAGCCATTTCATATTGTTGATTCTTGAACTTGTTATTTTATTATGTTGATGTAGTTTTGTTTATAGTGTTATGGTTATTATCCTGTTTAAATTCATCTTCTTTGTTAATAGTTTATATGTTTACTTTAATTGTTTATCCATATGGCTCTAATTTGTTCACATTAACTAATTTCTCCTTATGCTTATTTATATATTATATTATTATTATTTTTAGTCACAGGTGATTGTATATTACGTCAACTATATTTTGTTATTTATTAAATTATAATTATAATTGCTGTTAGTATTCATTTTGTGGGAGGTTCTATAATAATTTTGCACTAATTGTCATTAGTTGTTATTTTAACTTTTTATATTGAGTTTTTGCTGACTATGTATTTAATCTTTGCAAATATTACAAAATTTCAATAGCTTTATTTTGATTTTGGGATGACACGTGATGTTATTTGATACATGTATATTTTTTAATTGTTGATGTTGTCGTGGAATTATTCTCTTGGAGTTTGTTATATTGTCTATTTTGTCCATTTTATTATTTTGTTGTGTACTTTCTTTTTCACTTTTGAATTATGTTATGTTTATTAATTTTTTCTTTAATGACTTGCATTTGTTTCATTTAACAGTTGTTGCTCCATTCAATTTGTAGTCTTGTTATTTTTAATTTGATTAGATTGGTTTCGTACTTTCTCTTAAGAATTATGGTTTGTTCGATATTGCGTTGGCTTGCTTTTGATTAGTTTATATCAATTTTGAGTTAGATAATATAATTAAAACTGGCCAATGAGAAAAAATTTCCGTCGATTTTAGAGGCCTCCCCAATGTTAAAAGATGAAAATTTAGTTTAAGTTCATATACATTATTTGTTAAATTTGGGCGATGAAGAAATTATCGTCGATTTCCAAGGCCTCCCATGTTAATAAGACGGGTTTTTATTTTTAAGTTATTATTTGATTTATTCATATTTATTCATTACTAACACTTTTACTAAGTGTCTTTACAGGTACCTGGAGTTACTTCTCATTGAATCTATTCAAATGAAGTTCGAATTATACTCTTTATTCATTATTGTATATTATTGACGATAGACAAATTTAGGCCGATTCTTATACTATTGTTTTATCATATTACTTGTGTATATTGCATGTTTATTATACTTGTACATTATTGTTATCTCCTCCTCAATTTGAAAAATGAATTCAGTCGGGATCCACAGTTGTGGATTTTGAAGGATGCCTAACACCTTCCCTTCGGAATAACTTGAACCCATTTCCTAGAATCTATTGGTTTCGTTGACATTTTTTTTAACTTAAGTATTAATTGGTTTCCTAATTTTCCTATCTTTCTAAAATTAGGTGGCGACTCCCTTTTTCTCCCCTTTACCTTTTTAAAAAAAATTCTTTTATTCTTTTTAAATTGAATTACTATTTTTTGGTGAGTCACCATGACGTTGCGTCCTCTCACGAGATGTCAACAGTCACGATCCGAGCCTAAACCCCATACGTGACACGGTGTACAAGACTCTGAAAAGCCTCATACAAGCCTTGTATCATTCATAACATAAGGCATAAGAAAATGGTAGAGAATTTTAAAACTTTTATCCATACAATCAAAGTCTTTATTTAAAAACAACGAAAGTCTAACGTTGTCTCACATGCCATCTAATACAACTTCAAATCAATAATAAGGTCACAACCATTCAACATAGTCCAAAACATAAAATGACATGAAATAAACTATTAAAGACTCTCATATGTCCTCGAATCTTGAGGACTCACCACAAGCCAGGAGAATAGTCAATCCAAGCTTGAATCCAAAGAAATCACCTTAAGATCCGAAACCTACATTTTGTAGAAAAATATAGAAGAAATATGGATTAGTACAAAAATGCACTAAGTATGATAGTCATGCAAAAATCATGCTAAAAATGACATTTTAGTTGAAAACCATGCTATATGCCAGGTTTGAGAAACATCATGAACTTTAGTATAAAAGCATAAGACACAAGCATATTCAACATATATATCATTATAACATAATAGAACCATCATCTTAATTAACCATAAGTTATACTTGTGCAATGTAGGAATGACATCACATAATACCACACCTATTAGTACCACTTTAAGGCCACCATAAACATACTTACCATTCTTTATTCTCATCTTTAGTTAATACTCATAGACAAAGAACATTCACATTTAATAAGTCATGACAAGGAAAGCAATCCACAATAACAATTCAAGTTAAGCATTCATCATTAAGTTTAGCCTTTAAGTCAACATTCTCATTAGCATCATTGTAAGCACATTCATTTCATTAGACATTATGACATTCGAGAAACACATCATAGCCTTTCTCAAGGCCTACTCATACAATGCATGAATAAAATCTCATACTACCACCCACAATGCATAGAACCTCTTGAGTAACCATAACACATAACTCACATGATGGGAATAATCCCTAACCGACATAGACCATGTGAGCAAATCATGAAATCCGGTGTCTATCCCACACCATAAAGGGTTGGTCTACTTGCCTAAGGTAGAATCGGTAATTTAGCTTAGGTGGATCCACTAGCTTTAACCTATGTGGGCACATAGTTATGGGATAATAAAGGTGTTAATAGAAACCCGGCCTAACTTGGGGAGAGTTTCCACCTCACAATATCCACTCGGTGCTAAGCATTAACTTCCCATAGAGTAATTCATTATCTTTTTAATATTATTATACATGAGAGGGATGACATTGGCCTACCGACCCAATGTACATTATTAGACACATGAAAGGGATACCATTAGGTCTACCAATTCAAGGTAAGTTATTAGACACATGAAAGGGCAACCATTAGGTCTACCGATTCAAGGTATATTATTAAGATAGCTTATTGAATCCTCATGAAAGCTATACCATTTGGTCTACCGATTCAAGGTTCATCATTATAATAGTTCATAGACTCATCATGAAAGGGATACCATTGGTCTACTGATTCAAAACAAAGCCTAGAATAATTCATTAATCATTTATGAAAGGGATGACATTGGCCTACCGATTCAAGGTTCATTAAGTCAAGATACTTTTAGTTACACAAGAAGAGGATGCCTTAAGCCTACTAATTCAACGTACATCAATCAAGATCACTTTAAATTACACATGAAGATGATGCCCTAAGCCTACCAATTCATGGTACACATATACATTGAGAAAACCTTTACAACATGTAATCATCATTCATAAGTGTATAATTGAGAATAGTCTTTCAACATCAACACAATTGCATTATAGTCATGATCACATTACTTCCAATATATTCACAAAGCATGTACATAAGCATCATGATTATACAAATCTCACAATTTGCCCTTAAAGGACCATGAATCATAGTTCACCAACACACCTAGAATTACTATAATTATGCATGGATAATAACATGATTCAAGTAATTAACTACTACAAGAACAATTCCATAATATTCATCTTACTACAATTCACCCACATCACAAAGTCATAAATTAGGGTTATGGGAAATTCATGGATTCATGGGAGATTTTATCTTAAAACCACCATAAAACAACAATTCAATTATAAAATATGATAATTAAACCATTAAAAATGTTTTTAGGAAGAATCCATGACTTGGAGTGAAAACCCTAGGTTTTGGAGAATTTTCTTCTTTGAAATTGAAAGTTGGAAGGCTCAATGGAAGAAAGCTTTCCATGAATCAAGACTAGCATACTTTAGATGGAGAAATCCAACCAAAATCGAGTGAGAAATCCCCCTCCTTCAATCCCTAAGTTGATCTTCCTCTTCTTCTTCAATGGAGTTTTTAGAGAGAAGATTTTTGGAAAGGGTTAAGTTGGTTATGATTTTGGGTTTGGGATTTATGAGGTAATGAGTTAGTTAATAGCTTAAAAAATCTTAAATAAGTCTAAATAATTAATATAAAATGATCTCACTTCATAATAACTAACCTAAGAATTTACCAAAAGACCCTTGCCTTGGCCGAGTTTGGACAGATTGCAGGAACCACCTACGTCCATGACTTACGAACCATAGGTAGGTCTATGCCCCATCATGTAGGTCTATGGGTGGGTGGTCTACAACCCATTTTCTTGGTCCTTGACCTACGACCAAGAGCTACGGGGCGTGGATGGGCCTACGCGTAGGTCATAACATTTTGGCAGCTTAGGTAGTTTTAGGGCAGTTTTGGGGTTAGACGTTAGGGTCCTCCTCAAGGACCCTTGGTTGGTCCTTGAGGGGTCGTACCTTGAAGTTTAACCCCTAAACCCCTCAACCTAAGTTCAAGAAACCATTTTACACTTCTAAACCCCACTTTAAACTCAAAAACTCTAACATAAGGCTCTAGCTTCACCTACTAGTTTTCCGGGTGTTACAAGTTTATATACATAATGATTTGTGTGTACAAGTGTTCTTGGATCAGAAGAAAGTTGATGATCATTTCTTTAATAAATATCTATTGTGCATAATATTGAAGAATCGGGCAATGGATAATCTTGAATGAGGTGCTCTGGTGGAGTGAAGAGAAAGTTTTATTGGAAGATCACTAACAAATATTGATTTATTGTAACGATATGTTTCCATCGTTATAGATAAGCCAACATGGAAAATTTTTGGGCTCGAAAACATTTTTGTAGTAACTTGGAATTTCCAATCTAGTCCAGATTTTGGACAAAATTGGAGTCAATAAGTCCTAGGGAAATCTGGTAACAATTGGGTGATCTAATTATGAATTTAATTACATAAGTACATAGCTAAGACATTAAGGAACAATACATAATTGAATTCGAGCGAGTAGAATTCCCAAAATCGATCTTCACGTGAATGGGTATTTTCTGAGTGTCATGGGATGAAGGCGTGTTGTGAAATGGGGGTTTAGAGCTCTTAATTCGACATTCTGTTTCCGTGCAATCCGCTGTGGCGGGATTATTCCCGCCAGGGCTGGGGGCCGCCATAGCGAGAGAGTCGCAATTTAAGTTAGAAATAAACCCCAAAATCATTTTATTCTGCACTTTTGGACTTTGAGAGCTAGGAGACCACCCCAGGCGAGTTCTTGACCATTTTTCACCATTCTTAAGGCTAAAGGTAAGGTTTTAGCTCCCCAAATCCATTTTTCGATCCGTAGAATGTAAACTAGTGGGTAATTATCGATGGGGGAGGGTTTATATCTAAAAATTATGGTGGAAAAAGCCCTAATCTGGATATGGGGATCAAAGGGTTTGATCTAGGGTTGATAGTGTTGACTTTAGTCCGGGTAATTAGACATCATTTATTGATTCCCATGTTATATTGATTATTTGAAGACCAAGAACAAGTGGAAAGAATTCAGAATTAAGGGATTCAAGCTTTGTTTGAGGTAGGTGATGATTGTGATTTCATGTTGTGTGATATATGTTTGTTCTTGCTTCATTATGATGCATGTATGTATGCGAATGTGGCATTATTGATCACACAAATCGTAAATGAGGATAGTTAAATGATTGAATACCATGAATCATGACTTGATTGTATGATTATGAGAATATGCTTATGATTGTGATTGTGGCTTGTTGAATGGATCGGGTGTTGCGTTTCGACATACTAACTGGGATCAGTTGCCACGTACCGGCATAAATATTAGAACGGGTGTCACGATCCGACACGCTAACTTGGAACGGGTACCACGTACCGGTACACTAATAGTTTGGATGTGGGTTCCATGAGAGGACCATTGACTTGACATAACTGTGTAATTTGAGAATTGTGACCTTGATCATTATTCATAAATGATATTGATATTGTATATGTTCAGTGTATGCATGTTATTATTATGTTGTAATGGCCTATGTATTTTGCACTTAGTGGGATAGTCGCGTGTGGTTGTGTACTGATACTGCACTTGGTCTTTCCTTAATGAGTACATGACATCTTTCAGCGGCTATTGACAGACCTCGTTTAGAAGATCAGTGATCGTCATCGAATTCAAGAGTGAATCGGTCCATCCAGGCTGGCATGAGTTCTCTTTCGTTTATGTCCCCATTTCGGACTTAGACTAGTGCATTAGGATTTCTTATATTTAATTAGGTTGTACCCATATTCTTAGACTTGTTGAATTTTGGATGTTTAGGTACATTGACTTTCAGGTTCTAGGTATTACTTCCGCATTTGTCTTGATTAGACTTTTGTTTGGAATTTATGGAACTCATTATTTCTTTCCTTAGCATTTAAACCTGCTTCTGTATCTCTAAATGCCTTATTTTTTGGTTGAGTTTGTTAGTTTGGGTTGTAGTAATGGTTCTCCCACCAAATGGTTAGTGTGGATTCCACTCACGACGGTCTGGGTCGTGACGAAGTTGGTATCAGAGCCTAGGCTCGTTGATCTCGATGTATAAAAATGAATCTAGTAGAGTCTTGCTGAACTGTACGGAGACGTCTGTACTTTTCTTCGAGAGGCTATATGACTTTAGGAAATCTCTCTATTTTCTCTTGTCTCCTTTCGTGCTACAACTTGATTTCAATTGGTATCTGGCGATTCAAATTGATATTTAATCTCCTTTACTCTTATATCTGTAGATAGTTAACACTAGGTTCAACGATGTCAGGCCCGTAGCTCTCGTCAATGCTCCAGCTGAGGAATCTGCAGCAAGAGGTCACAGTCGAGGCAGGGGGTAGAGGAAGAGCTAGGGGTAGAGGCTGAGAAAGGGTGGAGCCTACTAGGGATGGAGCACCGGTTGGAGATGCTCCCAAAAATGAGGCCCCTCCTGCGCATCATGATAAAGTAGAGGAGAATGTAGAGGTTGAGGAGGAGGAGAATGTTGGACAAGAAGAAGAGGTGTATGCTGAGACTAGATGTATTCCTCTCTTAGACCCAGTGTTAGATCAACAAATTATGTTGTTCCTAAAAGAATTAGTTGGTCCTGGAGTGCTTCCCTCTGTTCAAACAACTCAAGCTCCCGCCAATCCCCTTATTGCTATCACTACTCTCAAGGTAGGCGGAACTGTAGGTACTGATGCCTTATTTTATCCTTTGTTGGGTCATGTTATGACTGGTAATGAGAACAAGATGTTGACAAGGTTCTTGAAGTTGAAAGCTCATGTGTTGCATGGTTCTAAAAGTGAGGACGCATATGAGTTCATTTTAGATTTCTATGAGAGGCCTCATAAGTTGGGAATTTTCCATCAGCATGGAGTTGAGTTTGTAACTTTTCAGCTTCAAGGTGAGGCTAAGAAGTGGTGGAGAGCTTATGTCGAATGCAGATCTTCAGTTTTACCCCACTCACTTGGACCCAGTTTCATGCCCTGTTCTTGGAGAAGTATGTGCCTCGGACTTTGAGAGATCACAAGAAGGATAAGTTCATGGCTTTGGGGCAAGGTGGTATGTCTGTGGTTGCTTATGAGGCCAAGTTCCATGATTTGCCTAGATATGCTACGCAATTGGTGACTACTGAGGAAGAGAGGATTCGTCTATCTGTTAAGGGGCTAAACTCTGAGTTACAGGTATTGTCTGTTCACATGACCTCTATAGGAAAAAACTTCAATGAGGTAACGAATTTTGTGAAGAAAGTGGAGGGGATGAGGTGAGATGGTTATGCTAAGGCATTGGCTAAGAATGCCAAGAATTCAGGCAACTTTTAGGGTTCTTACTCCAGAGGTTCGGGAAGGCCAACTCTTGCATCCCGACCAATTCAGTCTGATATGCCCGCTTCTACATGTAATTACTCTGGAACTTCACCTCAGAATTCTATTCAGGACAGCCAAAGTGTCGCACCTTCGCCGGGCAACATGCCATCTTTTGATCGTACTTGTTACAATTGTGGAGAACCTGGCATATGAAAAGAGATTGTCCCCACCCGCGCATGTTGGATTCTGCACAGTAGCAGTCTAGAGCAGTGGTCCCCATGGGAAATGGTAATAATGGTCGAGGGCGTCCACAAGGTAGGAGAGGAAGAAATCAGCGAGGCCGCAGAGGTAGGGAAAATGGTAACGCAAGTAGGGGTACAGTGCATCCAGGCAGGGAAGTCTCCCGTCAAGATGATAGGGCTCAGTGTTACGCCTTTTCGGGCAAGATCGAGGCAGAGGCGTCTGATGCAGTGATCACATGTATTATTCTTGTCTGTGACCGAATGGCTAATGTGTTATTTGATTCGGGTTCTACTTATTCTTATGTGTCTGTGCAATTTGCCTCAGAATTTGCTGTGATTTGTGATATCCTTGATGCCCCCATCCATGTTTCCACCCCTGTTGGAGAGTCTGTCATAGTAACCCATGTTTATCGTGCTTGTCTTATCTTGTTTATGGGTTTTCAGACTTGGGTTGATTTGGTAAATTTGTATATGACTCACTTTGATATAATCTTAGGCATAACTTGGTTGTTCCCCTATTATGCCATGTTAAATTGTAATACGAAATCTGTGACTCTAGAGATTCCCGGTAGGGAAAAATTAGACTGGGAAGGGGTGTACAAGCCTAAGCTAACTAAGATCATATCCTCCATTCGGGCTAGGAAACTGGTAGGGCAGGGTTGTTTGGCTTATTTGGCTCATATTAGGGATGTTGAAGTTGAGTCTATTCACAGGGTGTCAGAATTTAGAGAGGTGTTTCCTATTAATTTGCCTGGTATGCCTCCGGACAGAGATATAGATTTCTGCATTGATTTAGAACCTGGTACCCACCTCATTTCCATCCTTCCGTATCGTATGACTCTGGTAGAATTAAGAGATCTTAAGGCTCAAATCCAAGAACTTCTTGATAAAGGATTTATTTGTCCTAGTGCTTCCCCGTGGGGTGCTCCAGTCTTGTTTGTTAAGAAAAATAATGGTAGTATGAGGATGTGTATAAATTACCGGTAATTTAATAGGGTCACCATCCGGAACAAGTACCCATTGCCGATGATAAATGATCTTTTTGATCAATTGCAAGGCGCATCAGTTTTCTCTAAGATTGATCTAAGGTTTGGTTACCATCATATAAAGATTAGGCATGAGCATGTGCCCAAGACGACGTTTAGAACCCGCTATGGGCACTATGAGTTTCTAGTCATGTAGTTTGGGTTGACAAATGCGCCTGCAGCTTTTATGAGTTTGATGAGTGGTGTGTTCAAACCATTTCTTGATTCGTTTGTTATAGTCTTTATTAATGATACCTTGGATTATTCGAAAAGTGAGGAAGAGCATGCCGACCATCTTCGTATTATTCTGGGTGTTCTTGGGAAACAAAAGTTGTATGCGAAAATTTCTAAGTGTGAATTTTGGTTGACATCGGTTGCCTTTTTGGGGCATGTAGTTTCAAAAGAAGGGGTAATGGTAGATCCCCAAAAGATTGAGGCGGTTAAGAATTGGGTTCGGCATAGTTATGTGATGGAAGTTAGGAATTTTGTGGGGCTCGCTAGCTACTATCGACGGTTTGTGAAAAACTCCGATTTTATTGCCACACATTTGACAAATTTGACCAAAAAAGAGGTACCTTTTGAATGAACTGAAAAATGTGAGGAGAGCTTCCAAAAGCTCAAGACTCTCTTGACCACAACACCCATTCTAGCCCTACCGGTGGAAGGTAAAGATTTTATAGTTTATTATGATGCTTCACATTATGGTTTGGGTGCGGTGTTGATGCAGGATAAGAATGTCATAGCCTATGCATCGCGACAGTTGAAAGTGTATGAGAGGAATTATCCAACACATGATTTGGAGTTGGCAGCGGTAGTGTTTGCTCTTAAGATCTGGCGACATTATCTTTATGGGATTAAGTGTGAGGTGTTTACTGATTATTGTAGTTTACAACATATATTCACTCAAAAGGTTCTGAATTTGAGACAACGAAGGTGGATGTAGTTACTTAAGGATTATGATGTCACCATTCATACCATCCGGGTAAGGCAAATGTAGTGGCAGACGCTTTGAGTCGAAAAGCGATGAGTATGGGTAGTCTAGCTTGCTTGAGTGTATCCAAGCGACCCTTGGCTAATAAAATTCAGACATTAGAGTCTAAATTCATGCAGTTGGGCATCTCAGAAAGAGGTAGGGTGTTAGCTAACATTAAGGTTAGGGCCACGTTCATTGAGGAGATCAGGCCAAACAATTTGAGGATGCAAATTTGAATGAGCTTAGAAAGAAGACTGTGATTAGTAAGGCACAATAGACCACTCTTGATGCGGAAGGTGTGCTCAGTTTTAAAGGAAGAATTTGTGTTCCTCGAGTTGATGACTTGATTCAAAAATTATTGGCAGAATCCCATAGTTCGTGATATTCCATTCATCCGGGTGTGACCAAGATGTACCGAGATTTGAAGCAAATCTATTGGTGGCTTGGCATGAAGAAGGATATAACAAAGTCTGTAGCTAAGTGTCAAAATTTCCAACAAGTAAAGTATGAACATCAAAGGCCTGCAGGTTTGCTTCAAAGAATGTCAATTCCGAAATGGAAGTGGGAAAGGATAGCTATGGATTTCGTGGTTGGTCTTCCCAAGACTTTAGGGAAGTTTGATTCTATTAGGGTAGTGATTGACAGATTGACTAAGTCAGCCCATTTTATTCCGATAAGAATAGATTATAATTCTGAACAATTGGCTAAGGTGTATGTGAAAGAGATAGTAAGGTTGCATGGGGTACCCCTCTCTATCATCTCAGACTGTGGTACACAGTTTACCTCCATGTTTTGGAGAAAGTTACATGATAAATTTGACACACAACTCACTTTTAGTACAGCTTTCCATCCACAGGAAGACGGTCAGTCCGAGAGGACTATTAAAGTATTAAAGACATGTTAAGGGCATGTGTGATTGATTTTGGAGGACATTGAGATAAGTTCTTACCTTTGTGTGAGTTCTCCTATAATAATAGTTATCACTCCAGCATAAATATGGCACTATTTGAGGCACTGTATGGAAGGAGATGTAGATCACCCATAGGATGGTTCGAGGCTGGAGATGTGAAACCTTTGGGGGTTGATTTCGTGAAGGATGCTTAAGATAAGGTGAGGAGTATTAAAGCTAATCTTTTAGCAGCCCAGAGTCGACAAAAGAAGTATATGGACCATAAGGTAAGAGACATGGCATTTCAGACTGGGAGAATGTTCTTCTTAAGAAATCACCGATGAAAGGGGTGATGAGATTTGGCAAGAAGAAAAAGTTAAGTCAGCGATACATTGGTCACTTTGAGGTTCTTGAATGTGTAGAGCCAGTGAATTATAGATTGGCTTTATCTCAAAACCTATCGGGAGTTCATCTGGTATTTCATGTGTCCATGTGGAAGAGATATCATGGTGACGGGGATTACATCATAAAATGGGACTCAGTGGTTTGGACAAAGACCTTTAGTATAAAGAGGAACTGATTGTAGTTCTTGATCGTGATGTGCGTAAGCTGAGGACCAAAGAAATTAAGTCCGTGAAGGTACAATGAAAGCATCGTTTAGTTGAGAAAGCTACTTAGGAAAACCGAGAAAGACATGCGAGACAAGTATCCCAAGTTGTTCGTCAATTCAAGTACTACTCTACTCTACTCTAACTTTAGCCCATTTTCTCCTAGTTTGTCACTCGGGGATGAGTGATGGGTAAATTGGTATCTATTGTAACGACATGTTTCCATTGTTATAGATAAGCAAATGGGGAAAAATTTTGGGCCGGAAAACTTTTTGTAGTAACTTGGAATTTCCCAACCTAGTCCAGATTTGGACGAAATCGGAGTCAGTAAGGTATAGGCATATCTGGTAACAATTGGGTGATCTAATTATGAATTTGATTACATTAGTACATAGCTAAGACTTTAAGGAACCCGTACGACTTTACGAAATTGAATTTGGGCGTGTAGAACTCCTTAAATCGATCTTAGCGTGAACGGGTATTTTTTTGAGTGTCTGTGTTGTGAAATGAGGGTTTGGAGATCTTAATTTGACATTTTGTTTCCGTGCAAGCCGCTGTGATGGGATTATTCATGTCAGGGTGGAGCCGCTGTGGCGGGCTGTGGGCCGCCATAGCGGGACAGTCGTGATTTAAGTCGAAAATAAACCCCAAAATCGTTTATTCTGCACTTTTTGACTTTGAAAGCTAGGAGACGACCCCAGGCGAGTTCTTGACCGTTTTTTACCATTCTTAAGGCTAGAGGTAAGGTTTTAACTCCCCGAATCCATTTTTCGATCCGTAGAATGTAAACTAGTAGGTAATTATCGATAGGGGAGGGTTTAGATCTAGAAATTATGGTGGAAAAAGCCCTAATCTGGGTATGGGGATCAAAGGGTTTGATCTAGGGTTGATAGTGTTGACTTTAATCCGGGTAATTAGACATCGTTTATTGATTCCCGTGTTATATTGATTATTTGAAGACCAAGAACAAGCGGAAAGAATTCAGAATTAAGGGATTCAAGCTTTGTTTGAGGTAGGTGATGGTTGTGATTTCATGTTGTGTGATATATGTTTGTTCTTGCTTCATTATGATGCATGTATGTATGCGAATGTGGCATTATTGATCACACAAATCGTAAATGAGGATAGTTGAATAATTGAATACCATGAATCATGACTTGATTGTATGATTATGAGAATATGCTTATGATTGTGATTGTGGCTTGTTGAATGGATCAGGTGTTGCGTTCCGACATACTAACTGGGATCAGTTGCCACGTACCGGCATAAATATTGGAACGGGTGTCATGATCTGACACGCTAACTTAAAATGGGTACCACATACTGGTACACTAACAGTTTGGGTGTGGGTTCCATGAGAGGACCATTGACTTACATAACTATGTAATTTGAGAATTGTGAACTTGGTTGTTATTCGTAAATAATATTGATATTGTATATGTTCGGTGTATGCATGTTATTATTATGTTCGGTGTATGCATGTTATTATTAATATGTTGATTACTGAGAAACAAATTTACAAAATAAGAACACACTCATGGAGGTGATGCGACACTGTGCAGTTGTCCAAAAAATTTTATTCCTTGTAATACGTTCTAGTTCAACTTGGTAAGAATATAATTGTTTATCGGTCTGTTGATTATCTTATGTGTATGAAATTTATATACAAATATTTGACTAATTTTTTTTGCTTATTAAAAACTATTACCTAAAGTGTCCTTCTGAAAATTGTCCATGAATAATGAATTCTTCGAGTTTGAATCAATATGGACTTTTTAAAATTCATAAATTTTGTGGAAATCACACGTGTTTGGTGAGGGACAGAGTTTATGCAAGGCGTCAAAGAATAATTGACTTAGTAGTTGTTATGTTATTGGATAAGTTTGTTGATTCAGTGATAGTAAAGACATTGCCGAGGACATGTTGAAATCACATGGTGTTTCGTTGACATGCATGCAGGCAATAAAAATGTTGTGTGGAGATCCAGCTGAATCATATGCAAAACTTTAAGGTCATTTCTGATATCCAATTTGTATTTTAGTTTGTATTCATTTGGTATTCAACTTGAAAAAATAAGACTAATATTATATGCAATTGGTATCTAATTGAAAATTTTAAGTATAACAATGTATGCTCTTATACATTATCCAACTGGAAAAATGAAGCCATTGCAAAACTTTCATGATCTTTTGTACATTTTTGAGGAGAACTATCTTGATTCTGTTGTAAGCTTAAAGAGAAAAGAAGGTGATAGATTTTTATATGTATTTGTTGCGTTAGAAGCATCTATTAGGAGATGAGAGTATTGTAAGCCAGTAATTGTTGTTGATGGGGCAAACTTAATAGGCGCATATGTGGGACAATTCTAATTGCAAGCACAATGAATCCAGGAGGTATGATTTGAATCTTGACAATTATATGATATTATAATTTTGGTATATAAATTGTTTTCGATGAGCATGAATTCATTATATTTTTTGATAATGAAACATGTCACATACTTCCACTTACGTATGCTATAGTAGATTCTGAAAATGATGCATCATGGACCTGGTTCGTTGAAAGATTTAGGAACGCATATGAAGAAAGAAAGAATATGTGTTTTATGTCTGACAGGAATGAAAGCATAAGGAAAGGAACTGGAACGGTATATTCTATTTTAGATCATTATGCTTGCATGTGGCATTTGTGTTGCAATGTTCGGAAGAACTTTTATAGAAATATGGATGATTTGAAGACGCTTTTTTGCCATGGCAAAGGCGTACACAATTCAAAATTTTGAAGGGTTGATGGGAAGAATAGACACAATCGATCCAAGGATAAGAGGTTATTTG
Organism: Solanum acaule; assembly: GCA_036250505.1. Classification (NCBI taxonomy): domain Eukaryota; kingdom Viridiplantae; phylum Streptophyta; class Magnoliopsida; order Solanales; family Solanaceae; genus Solanum; species Solanum acaule. The sequence continues at coordinate 287 of JAJOOR010025421.1, read as the reverse complement.
TTTGATATTGAGTATAGTAAGTGGTCAAGGGCTCATTTAAAAGTTAAATGAACATGGACTGAAATGACCCAAAAAGTTCTTAAAAATGTGCTTCGGAAGTTACCGGAAACTTGTTTAGCTATACATAAAAAAATCCATTTAGTTTTTCAAAAATCCGACTTCATATTCTTGTTTAGGGGGTCAAATTGAGTGGGAAATGGGTCTAACCTAAATTTTAGAGCAACCGTATCAAAATCCGAAATTTCCAAGTGAAGCCTTTTTCGAGGGTCTACTTTGGAGGGTCATAT
>JAJOOR010025420.1:0-17593 GCA_036250505.1 Solanum acaule | reverse complement strand
TTAAATGTGTGGATGTAAATAAGTTTTTTTTTATTCCGCACTATTTTCATTATTGAATGCAATGAATGACTATGTGGCTCGTATAAGACCCCTTCGGGGTCGAGTACGCCTTGTTACGACTTGGGGGTGCTCCCGGGTCGTGACACCGAGGATGCCTGACCCAAGAATGCCTGACCCGAAAACCCCTGATCGGAGGATGCCTAACCCGAGGATGCCTGACCCAAGGATACTTGACCCGATAATGCTTGACCCGAGAATGCCTGACTCGAGGATGCCTGATCTGAGAATGCGTGACCCGAGGATGCCTGACCCGAGAACGCCTGACCCGAGGATGCCTAACTCGAGGATGCCTGACCCGAGGTTGCCTGACCCGAGGACGCCTTACCCGAGAATGCCTAACCTGAGGACGTTTGACCCGAGGATGCCTGAACAAAGGATGTTTGACCCGAGGATGCCTGACCCGAGGACGCCTGACCCGAGGAAGCCTGACCCGATAATGCCTAACTGAGGACGCTTGACCCCAAAATGTCTGACCCAAGGACGCCTGACCTGAGGACGCTTGATGCCTGACCCAAGGATGCCTGACCCGGGGACGCCTGACCCGAGGATATCTTACTGGAGAATGCCTAACCCGAGGATGCCTGACCCGAGGATGCTTGACCCAAGTACGCCTGACCCGAGGATGTCTTACTGGAGAATATGCCTGACCCTAAGTATGCCTGACCCGAGGATGCCTGACCCGAGAATGTCTGACCCGAGTATGCCTGACCCGAGAACGCCTGACTCGAGGATGCCTGACCCGAGGATGCTTGACCCGTGGATGCTTGACCCGAGGATACCTGACCCGAAGATGCCTGACCCAAGGACGCTTGACCTGAGAATGCCTGACTCGAGGATGCCTGACTGGAGTACACATGACCCGAGAATGCCTGACCCGAGGATGTCTGGAGAATGCCTGACTTGAGAACGCCTGACCCGAGAACACCTGTCCCGAGAACGCCTGACCGGAGAACGCCTGACCCGAGGATGTCTGACCCAAGAATACCTGACCTGAGGACGCCTGATCCGAGAACACCTGACTCGAGTTAGCCTCCCCGAGGATGCCTTACCCCGAGAATGCCTATCTAACAACTCGAAAACAACATAATTTTACCACTGAGAAATTTTCAAGCACTAAATGGTTCATAGTTTTTATTAGAATTTATTTTGTATCATTTTAAGACAAAAAACTTGCATGACAATTACTTGAAAATCATGTCCTGATCATTTTATGTAAAAGGAACAAGCTAGTCTGCAAACAAAGTTGACATTGTTCACGAGTTGAAAGCATTCAATATGTTGACAGCCATATTCCCCAAGCTTTCATCTTTCAAGCTATAGGTCATCGATTTGAGTCGTGAATGTAGTAGTTAGACTCTACATCAATCACCTTGGGGTGCGAACATTGAAATCTATATATATAGTGATAATGTATAAAAAGAGAGATCCAACAAAAATATTGACTTACTTTCTCTGTGAACCTCTAATGCAAGATCTTCCGTGATTTGTTGTGTGTCACAGCCAATCCATGAAACAATAATAACATATTCGTTATATGCAGATACAACCTTCTTTTTTGGACCCTGCGAACAATAATACCATGTATATAAAACACTTGAGCAACTAACTACTAATCCGTATAACAAAATAAAATTAAGAAGAAGGAGAGATCGCCAAATGTTACAAGCTTTAACCACAAAATTACCTTCTTGAGGCGGAGCTATCATGCAAGCTTTGAGCACAAATCAAAGTAGAAGTATAGATCATGTCGATATGTTATATTGCTAATTCGTATCCCAGCTTTAACGACCTCTTCCACACCCTTTGTAGTCAAAGGCACATCTACACAACCAGTGAACAAGATTTTTCCATTCCAGGATGAAAGCAGCTTCACCTGAAGGGAAAAGAGGAAGATGGGAATCAGACATGGTGCTGCAGAGTAGCTTATAATTCATCCCGTGAAAATCATTTTTCGAAGAGGGGAACAATTACTTCTTAATGTGATGATGAAAAAAATGATCACAATTCATCTTGTCTTATGTTGTACTTCTGATTATTTTGAAAATAACAGTTCAAGAGTTGGACGATCCTATTTGTTTTCTTATTCACTGGTGGTGGCGCTTGATGGTGTTGAAGCTTCATCGGTACTTTCCATAACAAAAAGAAGATTCCTCTTGGAAATAGTTGTTTCTTCTAGTATGGAAGTCACTATGGAGGAAAGCAGCTGAGTGCCTATCTTTCCATTTGATTCCATAGCACTCCTGAACATATAATAGCTTTATTAAAGGTATACAACACAAAATACAATGCAATATTTATAGATTTTATATCATCTGACTGAAACCAACTCAACCAGCAATCAAAGTTTCCTGCTAGGCTACTCTTCCAAAATTCCAATCTAGTTAAATCCTCGATATGGTGGGCTTCTTTGCTTTCAATGTAGTTTGTCCACTTTTCATAGGCATTCTTAGAACAACCTTGTATGTCTGAGAACTCATCATTTAGATTTCTGGTTTTGATATTAGAGCACTCTCGAAGGTTATTGACCGTTGTTTGAACCTAAAGAAACGAAAAAAATGGAAGTATTTGATAATTTTCTCCCTAAAAGAGATAGTCCTGCAGTAATTCCATGCTTTTAAGAATAAGAAAATTCATGAAAAGTCTGATATTGGTATGAATTCCTTTCACAATATAAACTTTCATGGAAAAGCATTTTCAAGCTGTGATTATTTAGTTGAAGGCAAACCTTGGCGTAACTGGTAAAGTTGTTGTCATGTGACCAGGAGGTCACGGGTTTGAGCTATGGAAACAACCTCTTGCAAAAATATGGGGTAAGGCTGCCTCTAATACCATAAAAGGTATGTACAAGTTGCAATGAAGAAGCACGTACCAGCCTTTTTAGTATTGGAAGCTAATATAAGCTCTGCAACTTTTTCTATAAGTTGCCTTTCTTCACTTGCAGCCAGCTCCTATAGAAGTAACTCAAAGGGTGAAAAAAAATCAAGATTGAGATCTTCATTTCTAAGGAGAGTTCAGAAATAAATACCTCAGACTTTTCTTCAAGGGTGCAGAGTTGCTGATTATTAATTGTTTGTGATTTTTCATCCATTAGTCTCAATTTTGAAATATATGCATTCAAGGTCTTGAAGAAGTTGAGGAGAACTTCAGAGGTAATTTTAATTTCATGATATCTTCTTGTTTGATACTGATGATGGAGAAAAATAAACAAAGTTAGATGCACAAAACTAAGAGTATCTGAAAGAAAATCTATAGCATGCTTAGGTACCTGTTGTTCTTGTTGCACAAAATCATTTATCTTCACCTCAAGTTCCCGAATATTACCTTGCAGACCGTTGAGTATAGCATTAACATCAGCAAAGATCTTTCCAACAAGCTACATTAGTATGCAGGGAAAATTGAGTGATGAAAGGGTGGAAAGAAAGTAACGCTGACTGAAAGAAGTATCCCCACTTACATCCATAAAGGCGGAAGAATGCTTTGATATTTCTGAATTCACTTTGCTAAAAGCTAACTGAGAATTTTCATGAAGATCTTGGGCTGGTACAGCCAAATTCTGGATATCGGAGTTATACTTGCCTTTCAGCTTCTGGAGATGAACCTTCAAGTCATCTGGAGCCTGTCCGTAAATATAAGATTAGATAAGTTCCATTTTCAGGTCCCAGATTATTAAAGTACTGCATGCCAACAAAATTTCATTGTACCCTTTTTTTAGTAGCTAAGAAGGATTGCGTATCTTCTAATATTACATTCAATTGCTGCTCTTGTTTGCTTACAGAACTTGCTGTTTTTCTCTTTAAATTTCAAGCTGCTGAGTTAATTTACTGCAGAGAGATTTGATGCCTTCAACATTTCCGTAATAACTTGCTGATATAGAAGCTCACCTTTGGATTGCTGCTTCCCCATTGGAGAAGAAAAAATTGATGAAAATTGGCAAATTCAATAATTTATCTCAATACTAATTACAAGTCAAATAACAAGGAATAAATAGCGCTCTCCGTATACAAATGTATATCTACTTGGAGAAAGAGACATTAAGTCACATAACTGACACGCGAGACCCCCAAAGAAGAAAAGAGAGCAATATGCCCTGATTCAGTTATTATCAAATTCAACAAGGCAAGAAAGTGGAGAAATTTTTCACTAGAAAAAAAATCATGTTCTCAAGTATCATGCATATGCATTTGGAGAAGGGGAAATTAAACAATATATCAACTAATATGCAAGAATCACAAAGAAATCATAAACACGAAATCAAGAAAAAGAAAAAAAAAACACCTTTGATTTCATCTGTTTTTCAAGAATTACATTTTCCTATAACGGCTATTGAGCTCATCAAGCCACCTAGTAACACTTTCAAAAGTACTCCTCCGACTTATATCTAAACCTTTCTTGACCAGTAGTGTCCCAAATATGAGCTTTCCCATTAATGTCAAGAAGTTGAGTCTGAAATTCAACTCCAATAGTAGCTTTAGAATGCATTAGTATTGAGATAAATTATGTTCTCAATTAGTATTGATCATTACTCTTATCTGCTTCTGAGATTCGAAAAGCTGGTTTATAATCAATTTGATAATCACCTTTTCCCCTTCATGTAAAATATAGATGTATCCGTGCTAGTTGATCATGTTGCATTTGACACTAGACATAACAGTATGTGATAGCATGTTCAAGAAGAACCATATACATAATTAATGGCTAATAAGGAAGAATGCATGAAAAAAAAGGCAATAATACTACACAAGCCAAGGAGTAAAAATCAGTTGGGTCATACTGCTAAAAGAGGGGACATAGTTTACTCTCTAACATGTGTACTGTTGCATGAAGAGATCTCAATTTCTTAAAGCGCGATCTATAGAGATACAAATGAAATTAGGCCATTTTTACCACCATGTACTTTTTCTGAAAAGAAAGTACAGTTTTTAAATTGTAAATGGCCAGCGCCAAGATAGTAATGCTCATTGCTCAGTACAAAAAGGTATTCTCCAAGTTACAGAAACTGCTCAATTTCACATTGGACCAAGTTACTATTATTTCTTTTCTGCTTTTGTGTTAAGCTTATCAATTTTTTCCAATAAATGATTGGCTACAAAGGGAATTTTTTTAAGTGAACCGGATGGGGTATAATAGTAGATTAATGAGATTCATGCATATGTTTAGGAGGGGTAAACAAGAAAATAATTATAGGTATAGCCATCTTTATTATGTTCCCTAGCTTCTCATGTTTTGATGTGCTACGTTTTCCATGAAAATAATCATCACAAATTTGAAGGAAGAGAGGACCACAACTGCACCTTGGAGTACACTATGTCATTTATTCTTTTTCTGGAGTCAACAGGAGCTTAACGCATTTGTGAAAAAATGCATTTTTTTTAAAAAGTTTAATCATAGAGTTGTTGCACAAAGGAATTCCCAAAAGTTTTCAAACAAGAAAACAGTAAAAAGGGCTAAAACGCCAACAATCTATTCTTAACTTTTGTCAGTAGTGGAAGTGACAATTATTCATGTCTTCCTGCAGTGAATTATATTCTACAATCTATGGGACTGATAGGTTTAGAATGCTTGATAATAGTTTTATGGATTAACGGCGGAGAAGTCCAAACTGGAAGAAAGGCATGATTGTGCAAGATGAATCAGAAACTGAGAAGATTAGTTTCAGCAGTAAAATTATACTTCAGAAAGAGTAAAATATTGATAAAATAAGGAAAACCTTGAAATCTCTCTATGGCCAATTGTGCCATTAGTTTTTGTGAGCCATAATGAATGTAGTATATTTGACAGGTTCGCTCTCTTTTTCCTCAACTGTTTTACCCACTTCTTTATTCAGTTGTGACTTGTGAGTACAAATCCTTCCTTTTAACAGTTAATTGTAGTTAAAAAAGAGAACCTGACCTAGAAAGAAGATTTTCCCTGATTTTCAAATTCAGGAGTTGTAAAAACTAGCAAAATACAGAGCTCTAGTGCTCGATTCCAGAACTTAAACAGTCTACAGAAAACAAAAGCAACACTAATATTTTTATTGCAAAATTTATCACCCATCCAAATTTTGAACTTACAGTTCATTTCTTTGTAACTGTCACAACAATTTCACTGGTCTATTATTATGTTTAAACTTGTTTCAAGTATCCTATGCACACTTTTGATACCATTCATCAGTTCATATTCATAAATGAAGATCTATAGTTCACAAGAAAAGGTATTAAATGGCGAGTTGTAATTCAAGCAATGCAACAGAAACGTACCTGATATCCGACTTCTTCATAAAACTTTCTGGATACTCTTGCCGCCGATACTGCTGCCTCCAACGAAACCTATTAAACCAGTTAAAACTAACATTACTGTGATCAACTAAAAAATTGATTTCAATAATTTTTTGACTCGAATCCCTTAAATCTCAATACTAATTTCAATCATTTTTCTCAATACTCACCTCGAATTCCTTGCTTATCTTGACAACAAATTTGATTTCTCAACTGATGAATCCCCTATTTTTATGTCAGTGGAGCTTTGTATAACAGCTATAACTCATGTTTTGTATTTCAAATCTCAAAGTGTGGGAGGTGGGACCCATCATTATATTATAGTTTATTTTATTTATTTTAGCATTTTATTGAGCTACTAGTATAAAAACCCTAAATGGAATGAGTAAAGTAAAGGAAGAGGGAGAGTGGAGCTTTGAAACTCTAATCACGTTTGCTCAATTATATTCTTTTATTTCATTTTTTTTATGTTTTTGCACGTTTCTTCATACATAATAATTAATATTAATATTTATATTACAAAAAATGATTTGAAAAATAAATAATTGATATTAACAGTATATTAAATTAATTAACTTTGGACATAACTCATCTTAAGTAAAAACTAATCCACAGTTATTCCAAACCTTTAATCTTTGATAATTTGATTCTTTTCTAATGAAAGTTCAACCTCGTACGTTTGTAAAAGTGACAATGGTATTACTAAAATTTGCTTGAACATGAATAACTCTCTTTGGCATTCTACGTGCACTCTTAGTGAACCAATACGTCTATTCCGATGCGAACTAATTATTGGTATAGCTTTTCTCATACTTTATCATCTTGTAAATATGAGTCAGAGATATATGGATATACCCATTTCATGTAAAAAAAAAAACTTGTTAGATATTGGGGATCCTAAATTTGAATTTTTGGGTGACTTGATGTTATTTTTAAGGTGTTTTTTAATGAATCTGATGTTTGAATTCAATCAATGTAGTTCCTACATCCTTTTTAATTTCCTTTTGTATTGTGTGGTGCTTATTTTTTTTTAGGTTTCATTTACTTTTTACTCCTTCGATCTGAAATGTTACTTTTTTCTATATCATTTTATGTTAATATATTTAACAAGACATGAAATTTGAGATTTTTTAAATAAAAATTAGTCTTAAATATATTATAACATTAGTAAATAATTATAAAATCATGTCGTTGAAGTGAAATAAAAATTAAATTATTTTTAAAAATAAAATTGTGACGTTCTTTTGGAAAGATTAAAAAGAATGTGATGAAATTTATTTGCATGAATATGTGATATGCATAGATAGACAATATACTTAATTAGCTATTTTTAATTTGTAGCTATACATGTTATTAAATTTTATGATATGAAATATTTAGGAAGACTTTGCTTATGGATATTTCATAAAGAAATATATTAATATCACCAAAAGGATATAATAATTGAGTTAAATTGGATGAATTGAGTTATCATTCACTATTTAGCTCTGATTCAATCTATTTTAGCCCAAGCAAGCTTTGGACAAGATTAAACATTAACATTAAAACACTCAAGTTTTTTGAACATTTATTTTTTGATGAATGAGACTAAGGCCAAGTGATAGAGGAGCGTATACAAAAATATATTTATTCTTAATCTTTGCGTTACATTATCAATAGTTTGAGAATTCTCTAAAACAAATAGATATCCCGATCAGCTTTCTAACAAGGATCTATAATTTACCTTTTTATTATCGTATAAGATGGAGTGTCCAATTCTTTCGAATATTAAAATAAAAAAGACTCTTCTCATATTTTAGATAGTGACCATCTAATAAGCATATGTAGTCTACTTTATAATCTCCTTTTTCTTGGACCGTTTTTTTATCACATTTTCAATTGTAAAGCTAGTCTCGACTTCTAAGGTAAACCACTCCCCCTTATATGTCCTAACAATGATAGGATAAATTTCATCTCCCGTATAACCTCCACAAAGACTCAAGACGAAATGAAGGGTGGACTGCTTTTAAACATTGTAATCAGCAGGTGTACGATCATCTTTAAATTGTTTTCCAGCAAATACTAATATTTGTTGATCCTAGGGAATTCCTTCTTTGTCTTGGATCTTTGTTTTAACATTGTCAATGGTGTTGAAACTCCTGACATCGAGAGTAATTGATAACGGCGAGGTTAAGGGGATCACAAATATAAAGTTGTAAAGTAGAATGCGGAAGCTGTTATAGAGAGTAATTGATAACACTTCTCATTTCCTGGATGTTGACCATATAATAACACGTGTAGCCTATCTTTATTTCTCCTTTTTAATGTATTGTTTTTATAATATTTTCAATTGTAAAGCTAGTCATGACTACTAAAATAATTGTTTCCACCTTATATGTCCTAATAATGATTGGTTAGACTTCATATTTCCCATAACCTCCATCTTGATGCAAAACAAGATATCTCGTGTCAAAATTCCTTCTTATTTTTAATTTTGCCTAGTTGCTATCCTTACTCATAAAGCTATGTAAAATAATGATATATATATATATATATATATATATTGTACGTTATATTCAACATAATTATCATGTCCGATTGGCCACAAATCATATAGGATCGTCGTAAATTTTGCGTTGAGAGAGGACAAAGAAGTGGGCTCATATACAATGGGCCAGTTATTTAAGTCAAATCACCAGCCCAAATGCCTCATAACCCATTGGGACCTAGAGACATTTTGGCCCGCCAATTTCAAACGATGCCGGAGTAGCCGTATCTGGTTCGCCGTCGATCTCTTTTTCCGGCGACATCTCATTGTAAGTTATTTCATTTCTCTCTCCAGATTCCATGCTCGTAAAGTTTCTATCAGTTCCTGGTCACAGCCATTTTAGTAAAAGTACGAACTATGAATTGAGCTGAATTCGTATATTCTCAAGAGTCACATATGAGTTCAGAAATTGTTACACATTGCGTGAAATTTACAATTTTAAGCAGACTTTCTGTTTACATTTGTTCGAATTGCTATTCACTTTAAAACATGCAAATTGTCTTGTGTGGTTCATATATATCATATTGTATTTGCTATTGCAGAAATGAAAATTTTGGGATGAAGATCCGAGTAAAGAGGAATGGATATAGAGGATTCCGACTAGTTTGGGATTGATGCGTGGTTGAATTGATTGATTGATTGTTTGTGGGAATTTTTTCACAATGATAAAAAGGTTAGGATCATTCCGGAGCTATGTCAATCATAGGATACAGTCTTGTTTCAGGAATGAACAGTCAAGTAATGATCATATAATCTTGTTGTGTAAGCAAAAGTTATTTAAACAAGCTTTAGAGTCATTTGAGTTGTTAGAAAGGAACACAACTTATAATTTATATCCAAGCACGTATGCTCAGCTAGTATCTGCGTGCTCATCTCTTAGATCCCTGCAGTATGCAAGAAGAGTTCATAGTCATATTTTAGCATCAAATTATCAACCAGACATGATTTTTCAAAATCATTTGTTGAATATGTATGGGAAGTGCGGGTCGTTGAAGGAGGCTCGTAAGGTGTTTGATGAAATGCTTGAACGAAATTTGGTTTCTTGGACTTCGATAATTGCTGGGTACTCACAAAATGGTCAGGAGAATGAAGCATTAAATCTTTACTTTCAAATGCGACAGTTTGGTCTTATACCTGACCAGTTCACATATGGAAGCGTAATCAAGACATGCTCAAATATGAAACATGTAGAGTTAGGGAAGCAGTTGCATGGCCATGTCATTAAATCGGAACATGGTTCCCACCTTATTGCTCAGAATGCACTGATTGCGATGTATACGAAGTTTAATCAAATTGATGAGGCATTGACAGTGTTCTCCCGTATTAAATCAAAGGATTTGATTTCGTGGAGCTCAATGATTGCTGGATTTTCACAGCTTGGTTATGAATCAGAAGCTCTGTCCTGCTTCAGGGAGATGCTTAGTCAGGGGATTTACAAACTGAATGAATTCGTTTTTGGAAGCATTTTTAATGTCTGTAGAAGTCTTGCACAAGCAGAATATGGAAGACAAGTACATGGTTTAAGTATAAAATTTGGGCTTAGTTTTGATGCTTTTGCTGGTTGCGCTGTTACTGACATGTATGCCAGATGTGGATGGTTGTGTTCTGCAAGAACTGCATTCTGCCAGATAGGAAATCCTGATCTAGCATCCTGGAATGCTCTGATTGCGGGGTTTGCATACGCAGGTGACCGTGATGAAGCTGTTTCTCTCTTTTCTCAGATGAGAACTTTGAGGTTGACCCCAGATGATGTCACAGTTCGTTCTTTACTTTGTGCCTTTGTAAATCCATGTGCTCTCTTTCTAGGAAAGCAAGTGCACTGCTATGTTATTATGAGTGGCTTTGATTTAGAGATTTCCATCTCTAATACATTACTTTCAATGTATGCCAACTGTTCAGATCTTCCGGATGCACATAAAATTTTCAATGAGATAAAAAATAAAGCAGATTTAGTCTCGTGGAATGCCATTCTTACAGCTTTTCTACAACAGAGAGATTCTGGAGAGGTCTTCTCATTATTTAAAATGATGCTTCTTTCTTCTAATAAGCCTGATCATATTACATTAGTTAATATGCTTGGGGCTTCTGGAAAAGTAGCCTCTTTGGAAATCGGAGACCAGATTTGTTGCTGTGCCATGAAAAATGGGCTAAGTGAAGATATTTATGTCATGAATGCTTTAATTGACATGTATGTGAAATGTGGACATATGACAAGCGCTAAGAAGCTCTTTGATAGTATGAAGAACCCTGATGCGGTTTCATGGAGTAGTTTAATAGTGGGGTATGCTCAGTTTGGATACGGAGAAGAGGCTCTAGACCTCTTCCAAAAGATGAGATATTTAGCTGTCAAGCCAAACCAAGTTACCTTTGTCGGGGTTTTGACTGCTTGTAGTCATGTTGGACGAGTAAAAGAAGGGTGGCTGTTGTTCAGAGCCATGGAAACAGAGTTTGGTATTGTACCAACTAGAGAGCATTGTTGCTGTGTGGTTGACATGCTTGCCCGAGCCGGCTGCATAGAAGAAGCAGAAGCTTTTATCAATCAAATGGAACTTGATCCTGATATTGTGGTGTGGAAAACTTTGTTAGCTGCTTGTAAGACACATAACAATCTTGATGTTGGCAAACGAGCTGCAGAGAAAATTTTGGAGATTGATCCCTCGAATTCTGCTGCACATGTGTTACTCTGTAACATTTTTGCTTCTACAGGCAGTTGGAAGGATGTTGCATCACTGAGGGGTCAGATGAGACAAAAAGGTGTCAAAAAGGTTCCAGGTCAAAGTTGGATAGAAGTCAAGGACCGGATCCATGTCTTCTTGGCTGAGGACTGTATGCATGCAGAAAGGGACAGAATATATTCCATGCTAGATGAACTATGGCTGCAGATGCTGGATGATGATTATTTACCCCTCCAGATTTAAGTTTTGGGGGTAAAACATTTGGACAGGATGACTATTGGATATACGCTTCTTGCAATGTCCACATTGTGGAGTTACACCTTTACAAAACCACATTTTACTTGTGCAGGTCTTTGAGTTGGTTTTCTAGAAATTACGAGGTCTGGAAAGTGAAAACAAAAATTTGCCAAGTAGCTATCCAGAGACATTCTTGACTAGAGAGACACTGAAGCAGCTGATATTCTTCTACAAATGGTCAAAGCAGTTTGCTGTTTTCCAAAGAACAAGTTGTCGTTTCACATAGAGATGTATTTCAAATTTCAGATTAACTGAAGATTGCTGCCAAATAGAGAAAGATATGAAGATAGCATCAGGGAAAAAGTCAGAATTGCAATCAAATTTTGGAACTCAAATTTCAGGATGGCTCTACTGCTTTTAAGGAGAAGCTATTTACTGTTTTGATGTGTAGACACACAAGAAACAGCAGTCCACTCTTGTTGCTCCCAGTATCACTTTTCAGTCATACATCTTTTTTATGTACAAATTGCACTGATTGCACGCCTGAAGAATAATAGCCTGGTGATTGAGAAGTATTATTACAGCATCTGAAAGTTCACTGCGTGTGATATCAAGTCCTCGAGACTTTAGTATTCTTGAGAGGATCCACTTCAGGATATGGTAAGGAGAGTTCTGAGGGTGTTCTCACCAAGAATAGCACGGAGAAGGGTCTTGCACTGAGTGAAAGGCACAGCAAAATCTAGTAATGGGTAGGCAACTCCTTCCTCAGTAAATGGTCACCCTGTGGAGGAAAAAGCACTGCCTGAGGCAGCCTTCATGCAAAACTCATGTGATTTGTTTATTCTTTGCTTTACTGGCTTAATGAAAGGCCACGAGACGCTTCCATAAAACTTGTAGCTTCTTATACCACCTAAGGAATTGATGCAGTGTAACCAACTAAAGTGGCAGATTAAAAGAACTACGAGTTGTAACTCTTTGAACCATTAGCTCCCTTGAAGTGAGGAAGTAAAGCTTGTATTTTCAGAAAGCAGGTCTGTGGTACTTGATGCTTGATAGGGATTTCTCGTATGCAGCCCCAGGTGGTAACCATATTGTCAAGCCCAAATGACCGTCTCATTACTAGTGAAGTTCACTAAACTGTAAGTGAAGCTTTGGACCATTTTCTCTAAGAAGGTGATTACTGCATAGGATTTCAGAAATAGGTCTTTGGGCATATTTTAATGGTAATCGACAAGAAAACAGATTTCCAGTATGACACTATATGGTCCGTAAAGAGTAGTCAGAGGGCTAATAATAAGCGAACTCTTAAATTTGAGCACTGCATTGCAACTAGAAGGCATAAATGGAAGCCAGCTATGTTAGAAGGAGTTGCTTAAAGTGTTCTGAGAGGAGATTGCAACATAGGCCTTAGACTGAACCGATCTAAGGTGGCTATACGGGTTTACGCCTTTGCATCAGTCATCACTATGCTTTTGTGAGTGTTTACCCATTATATTATTTGTTTTGTAGTGTAATGGTTCATCAACCTATGTAGGAGTGCTATTAAAGTTTAATACATCAGTTCTAGATTTCAAGACCCTTGTTTATCCTATATCAAAGTGGAAATTTCAAGTATAATGCACTGAATACTAACATGTTGTATTTTGTTGTACATATTAGTATGCTGTTTCTAATATACGTATTTTAATATGACTAGAACACTTAGATGTAAAGAAACATTGATTTTATTTTCTGAGGCTCCAATTCACATGATGACATGCCTTAGTTCTTTTACTAAAACACTACATCCTGTTACCAGTAACAGATATAAACGTCGATTGATCAGTCTCTAAATCAGTTATCCTACTTCGAAACATGAACATCTAGAATCCAACTGAATATCCTCACCCACCTTTGGTTGCATTTACATTTATGCTAGCTCGGTTTGCTATTCCATTGCCTTGGAATGACTTGAGTGACTCTTCGAGAAAAGGAGTTCTGAGATTTTCAATAAATTCCCTACTTGGCACGTTAACTCTTTTCCTCCTCAGAGATGAGCTTGACGGTTCATCAACCTAGTTATTGAGGAAAGAGAAGAATGTATTTTAGTATCCCATTCAAATGGCTGTAAAATTCCATAGGAAGCTGAAAAAGGTCTTGGTTGAAGATAGCTTGTGAAGAGTGGTAAAAGAATAAGATCAAGAAAACCAAGAGTTCTTAACAGGTGACAAGTAATTGGTACTTTTTCTTCTGGCGGAGAATTCTAATTTATAGAGTAATAAAAAAGGCGAAGAAAATAAACTTATCAGCCTGCTACAATCGAGTCAAGAACTTGAAATGAAATATTGTCCTATTCAGGTATCTCATGGAAATTTCACAAGTGATAATTTCCATTGACATGGTATTCTTGCTACAGGAGAAAGAGTTGGTGTTAGATTTTCTAAGTGGAAGTCTGTTTCTGAATGATGAAGAGAGAAAATTTAAACCATCCTAAAATGCAGATTGTAATAGTATTGTGTAAATTTGAGTATTATACTTTTTAGTTCTAATTCGAAGATCTTATTTATAGTTGTATAGTTTTATGAGCTTTTACCTTATACTCATCTGTCAATACTTTTCCTGCATTTTCCGCTATCTCTGAGACTTCAGATGATTGACTGTCTTTCATCTGTTTCATATCCTCAACACAAGGATGAATAAATGAACAGATCTTCTCACATTCATCATGATCAAGTTTCAGCAAACCTACAGCAACTCTAACTCTATTAGTCTGTAGCAATAAATCCCGAGTTTGTTCACTTGTAACATCAGAGGAAGAAACACTATGTATTCAGGCAACATACTTTCCATAACAAAAAGAAGATTCCTCTTGGAAATAGCTGTTTCTTCTAGTATGGAAGTCACTGTGGAGGAAAACTGAGTGCCGATCTTTCCATTTGATTCCATAGCACTCCTGAACATATTGAGGTAAAAATGTAAAAGAAGTCCTCAGATGGTAGTTGATTCATCTGAAATGATAACTCACTTAACAATGCAATCGATTGAGTTGATGGTTCTTGTTTCTTGGGAATGAAGGGATTCTTGGGCATTTCTCCATCCATCTTCGATCCCCTCTGATTTTGTCAAACTGAAATTTAAGATGAAAAATATAATAGCTTGATTAAAGGTATACAATACAAAATACAGTGCAATATTTATAGATTTTATATCATCTGAAACCAACTCAACCAGCAATCGATGTTTCCTGCTAGGCTACTCTTCCAAAATTCCAATCTAGTTGAATCCTCGATATGATGGGCTTCTGTGCTTTCAATGTAGTTTGTCCACTCTTCATAGGAAGAATTAGCACAACCTTGTATGTCTGAGAACTCAGCATTTAGATTTCTGGTTTTGATATTAGAGCACTCTCTAAGGTCATTGACTGTTGTTTGAACCTAAAGAAACGAAAAAAATGAAAGTATTAGATAATTTTCTCCCTGAAGAGATAGTCCTGCAGTAATTCCATGCTTTTAAGAATAAGAAAATCCATGAAAAGGCACTATGATATTGGTATTCACAATATAAACTTTCATGGAAAAGCATTCTCAAGATGTGATTATTTAGTATAAATTCTAATTATATAGTTGAAAGCAAGCCTTGGTGCAACCGGTAAAGTTGTTTCCCTGTGACCAGGAAGTCGAGCTGTGGACACAGCCTCTTGTAGAAATACAGGGTAAGACTGCATACAATAGACCCTTGTGGTCCGGCCCTTACTCAGACACCGTGCATAGCAGTAGCTTAGTGCACCGGCTGCCCTCTAGTACCATCAAAGGTACGTACAAGTTGCAATTAAGAAGCACATACCAGCCTTTTCTTCTTAGTATTGGAAGCTGATATAAGCTCTGCAATTTTTTCTATCAGTTGCCGTTCTTCACTTGCAGCCAGCTCCTATAGAAGGAACTCAAAGGGTGAAAAGAAACCAAGATCAATATCTTCATTTCCAACGAGGGTCCGGAACAACAAATAAATACCTCAAACTTCTCCTCAAGGGCACAGAGTTGCTGATCATTAATTGATTGTGATTTTTCATCCATTAGTCTCAATTTTGAAATATATGTATTCAAGGTCTTGAAAAAGTTGAGGAGAACTTCAGAGGTAATTTGAATTTCATGATTTCTTCTTGTTTGATACTGATGATGGAGGAAAACAAAACAAAGTTAGATGCACAAAACTAAGAGTATCTGAAAGAAAATTTATAGCATGCTTATGTACCTGTTGTTCTTGTCGCACAAAAGCTTTTATCTTCACCTCAAGTTCCCGAATATTACCTTGCAGACCGTTGAGTATAGCATTACCATCAGCGGAAATCTTTCCAACAAGCTGCACTAGTATGCAGGCAAAATTGAGTGATGAAAGGGTGGAAAGAAAGTAATGCTGACTGAAAGAAGTATCCCCCCTTACATCCATAAAGGCGGAAGAATGCTTTGATATTTCTGAATTCACTTTGCTAAAAGCTAACTGAGAATTTTCATGAAGATCTTGGGCTGGAACAGCTAAATTCTGGATATCGGAGTTATACTTGTCTTTCAGCTTCTGGAGCTGAACCTTCAATTCATCTGTAGCCTGTCCGTAAATTCAAGATTAGATAAGTTCCATTTTCAGGTCAGATTATCAGAGTACCGTATGTCGAAAGAATTTCGCTATACCCTTCTTTTAGTAGCTAAGAAGGATTGCGTATCTTCTAGTATTACATTCAATTGCTGCTCTTGTTTGGTTACAGAAATTGCTGTTTTTCTCTTTAAAATTTCAAGCTGCTGAGTTAATTTGCTGTGGAAGCTTTGCACAAGGATTCTGTTTCTTTCCTCTCTACTGTTGCCTTTTTCTGTTTTATAAGAAACATATGTTAGAAGAAGAAACTGATCTTAACCAGATAAAGACTAAAGACCAGAAGAGATAGTGCGGACCAATTTTGGCGAACAAGCTGGATATCTCTGATTCTGCATTCTCTACTTCAGCTCGAAGCTCAAGTGCTTTATCAGTCATTTCCTTTTCTGAATAACCAGAGGTAAACTATGCAGATTTCAATAATTTCAAGAATAAA
Organism: Solanum acaule; assembly: GCA_036250505.1. Taxonomy (NCBI): domain Eukaryota; kingdom Viridiplantae; phylum Streptophyta; class Magnoliopsida; order Solanales; family Solanaceae; genus Solanum; species Solanum acaule. Next base: position 778 of record JAJOOR010025420.1, on the reverse strand, counting down.
CTTCTTTCCAATGAGCCATTAATGGATACATATTTATTCCTACATGGTGTAGGATTCAGGAAAGGTTTGGATCATCTTTGTATTTCAATTACATGTTTGGGACACACTTCTTACCAGATTTAATGAGATCGGATACTAGAGAATCCTTCTCTTGGATCATTTCTTTCGCTTGCCTGTTTTGAGCTTCTAGATCATTGAAAGCTTGTTCAGCTTTCTTTAGTTCTCTCTGCCATAAAATAGAAGCTGGAAAGTTTAGTTATCTTGTAGGTTTTTGCTATCATGGTAAAAAAGAAGCACAGATAGTAACTTGTTCTAGTAACATCCTACCCGAGTTCTCTGAAGTTGTTCAGTTAAATCTGCTGTCAGTTGTCGCTGATTATCATAAAGATCCTGAAGCTCTATCAGTTTCTGCTCAGAATGTGTAACTTCTCAATCATCTTGGAATAAATTAGGACTTGCATAAGCTGCCTACATGATAGACCAGGTGATACTTACCTTGTTTTTGGACTCTAAATCAAGTTCTGTGAACTTCAGTTTCTCAACTATCGCCTAAAAAAGGGAAAAAAGAAGAAGCATTAGAGTTATAAAGTTTGTTACTATTTTACAGATCAAGAGTAGCTTTCCAGATATATTGATGGTAATAGCACCTTATGAGCTGCTTCTTCACTCAGGTAACGATCTTGTGGTATGTAGATTCCATTCTTCTCCCTCGTTGCATGTAATTCTGCAGAGCAAAGAAGAATGCCTACTGTTATAAAGTGCATGAAGCATCCTGCAT